>JAWZYV010012717.1:0-223113 GCA_038373885.1 Cheiracanthium punctorium | reverse complement strand
AATAGTGATCAAAGTAATAATTAATTTATCCAATAAAATCGACTTCGAATTCAACACTCAACTTGTGCGCCGCCCGCTGCAATACTTTAACGTTCGGACTCTGATTTTTCCGTTCGGAATGCAATAAAAGTTGGAGATTACCGTAGTCAAGGCAACCACACACAAACACAAAAAAAAATCGGTCGTAAACTAGTTCGACAATTAAAGTTGCTCGGATTTCCTTTAGTGTGCTACCCCTATAAAGAATGAAAAATGAATCATAAAAAGAAGGGGAAAAAATTATGCGAGAGCAGGCGGGCTTCATGTTTACAACAGCTTTTTACTGGTCAAGAGGAGAAAGAAAAAACATAAACACAGAGATAAAGGTTAGAGTGGAGAGCACAGACTTTGCGGAGAGATGGAAGTAAGAGTTCGAGAGCAAGGTTTGTAAAAATTATCATCCCCATGGATGGAGTTTTCAAGTAAAAAGAGCAGATGAGGCAAGATGCCGCGAAGTTGGTGAATGCGAGCTGGCATAAGTTTCTGAGCAATGACCCGGAGACTCCTTTCTGAATACTGGAGCGAATGCAAACAGATGGTCGTATCCTAATCTGCATATGAGAATCCTAAGGAGTCCATTCTTATCCTGTGACGAATGGGCAGAATTCCGCGACGATTGAACCAACTGAGCCTGCAACATTGGAGCCACTTAAGGCTACCGAGGAGACATGCAGTCAAACCAACGTACCTGAGGAGAGTGCCGGACCCCCAAATGGAAATTATCATCAAAAAAGGTACCAAACTTAGTATTGTTCTACGGTCTAGGCACACATATCTCGCACCGGTCCATTTTATCATTAAATAATTACACAGAAAGAAATTTTAAGAGAGAAAGTTAATAAAAGAAAAGTGTATGCAGATTCAATTGAAATGTGTAAATAAAGAAATTTAGGTGTAAGTTTGCTTCTTTTTCAGAATTGCTGTTAAACAAGTTTATTTCAGGAATTTAAGGAAGCAATTTTCTTTTTAGTTCATTCAGTTTGTATGAAGGATTTTGTATTATTTACGGCTATACTCCACTTACAATCATGTGCAAAGAAATTATACCATCTTGGCCATCTATTCATAAAAATTTCAGCAACCAATTAAAAATTAAGAAAGATTTAGAACGATAAAAAAAATTGCGTTACGAGACAGTTTGCTCTGGGCAGGATTGGCGAGCGAATACAAACAACGAGGTGAATGACAAACCAGTATTCAGAGACAACTCGGATTGATGTATTGTATTTATGAATATTTAAATGAAAGATTTAGAAGAAGATGATATCGTATTTTGCTTCAAAACCCTTTTTAATAAAAACAATATTTATATTCGAAAATTATTGAGCTATTTCGAAGACTGTGTATATAGTATTTCATAGAGTCAATTTGAAGTTTTCTATGTTTCAAATAGTAAAATTTTCCACACCTTTTCAAGTACGATCTTTTTGACTATTTTTAATGATTCATAATATTAAATGTAAAAACTTAAAATTAAACAATAGTTAATTTATGAAAAAGTTATTTGTTATTGACTAATATTTTAGCTTCTTTTATAATAATTAAAATGTCTAGCAGAAAAGGTTATAGAACTCTAATGATTCTTATAAGCTGAAACAAAAATTAACCACCCCCATAAGCACTTACACATGGCAGATAAAATATTTATAAAATGACAAAAACATGATTGAATTTTTTTTTTTATTCTGGAAAGAAATAATTACTTTCATTAAATTTCTGTTTTACATTTTGGAGACCAACTGAAAACAGCTCTGAAACTGAGAACGTTTGATCACCTTATGATAAAAGCAAAAATCAGAGATGTTTGGAAACTTAAGTTTTATGCAATTTTTAAAAAATTTTAGAAAGTGAAAACAACACAATACACACAAAAATATTGAGTATGAGACTTTAAAAGCAATTATGTAAAGAATTACGAATAAAGAATGTATGATTGGAAACAGGTACATTTACATAAAATGATAAACAGCAATCAAAATGCTTCTATTTGCACAATGCGTTTATTAAAGGCTATGAATTATCTTTCCTAAGTCAGAACTTCCTCTTCTGCTTCGGAAGTATTTGTTTCCATACTGAACACATATCTTTAATCCGCATTTCTACAAATATGCAGTTAAGTTTTCTTTTTGACACAAATCCCTCACATAACGTTTCACACCTGTGTGTGTGTAGGCAGATGTGCTGTCACATGTTGTTCTTCACACAATCCCGTCAGAAATGTCTCACACACAGCATTTCCATAACATTAAGGCATAAGGATACTGTAAAATCACTTATTTTTGCAAGCCCGTCGTAATTGCAAAAATTAAATCCTCACAAAATACTTTTTTTTTTGGCTTTAAATAATAAAAAAAATCAGAAAGTTTTCACTTACCAAAATTTAATGATTTGTTGCACAGCTACAAACTCTTTTTTGACACTTTCTTTTTTACAACTCTTTCTTGAATACTATACAACTATTTCTTGAACACAAAGCAATAATATCACTAATAGAATGCAACTCATTCACTAACAATATTTATACAGTAGCCCCTCGTTTTATTGTGCTTGTGGGGAGACGTGACGATGATCATAAGATGAAATTTTATACAATACATAACGTTATTTTATACATATTTATACAGTAGCCCCTCGTTACAGCCAGCTTGTAGGGAGACATGAAAAATGCGCGATATATCAGAAGGCACAAGATAACAGGAGGAGGAGAGTCGTGATAGGTGATAACATGAAATTTTATACTATTTATAAAGTAGCCCCTTGTTATATCGCACCTGTGTGGAGACATGAAAAATGCGCGATATAACAGGCGAGGGGGGGGGGATTCGTGATAAGATGAAATTTTACATTTATGGTCAGATTCAGTTAAACTATAATAAAATTAATCGTGTAAGTACTGTAATGAAAGATAATCACTTAAGCAATAAATGTAGAAGTTTAATATACACTTTTAAATTTGTGTTAGGGTACACATTCCATTTCATGCTGAAGAAACTATCCAAAATCATTTTGATTTGATTTTTCTCTTATAACTAGTTTTTCAGCAAAGATCAATAAGCGAAAATTTATTAATCGTATCTCTTTTGTGTGGAGGGAGTTGTATTTTTAAAATGTACTTATGCTTGTCATGTAAAGTAAAAGAGTACAGAAAGCAAAATTGGGAGATATAGACACAGCGCGATATATCGAGGAGTGTTATAACGAGGGGTTACTGTAACAGCTTCTTTCAAGGAATCCAAAATGAGGAGGGTGGTGAGGATGAATGTTTTGGACAAAAGTAAGTTCCTTAAAATGCCTTATGTAAAACAGGTTCTATATTTAGATACTTTCGGGATTTTAAAACTTTCTGCTGTTAATATAAAATTTGTGAAAGTCTCAGCTCGAGAAATCATCGATATTACGGTTCACAAAAATATGTAACTTTACAGTACCTCTTTAATTTTCTATACTAAGAACTTTTTTGTTGCATATGGAACTATTTTATTCCAAGTGTGTATAAGGATGTCTCAAGTGTTTTTCGCAAGAGAAAATTTATACACATCACTCAGTGTTTCTTTCTTTTGCAGGTAACAATGCCATTTGAGTGTGATTGGTTGCAAAACCTTTTCTAACATTCTCACCTGTGTGGCTATGAAGATGTCTATTAGTTTTCCTTCTGAGAGAATTGTTCCTGACAGACAACACACACATAGAGTGTCTCTTCTGTGTGAGTATGAAGATATTTCTTCAAGTGTTCTTCCCAAGAAAATCCTTTTTGACATACGTCACACACATAAGGATTCTCTGCAGTGTGGGTATCAAAGATGTTCAAGCAAGCTTTCTTTCTGAGAGAATCCTTTCTAACATATGCAGGGTCAGAAGCAAAAATTTTGGAAAAAAATAGGAAAAAAAGGAGAGAAAAAGAAAAAAAAAAGGAGCTTTTTACTGTTCTTTGGGAGATCAATCTATCTATAAATATGTGCGAAACAAACTACATAATTAAAAATTTTAACTGTGAATCTTTTCTAAAGAAATTTTAAGAAATACTGGGTACTCTTTATTAATAAGAATGTAACCATTTGTACTATTATTGTCAAGTTTAAGAGACTTGACAATAATAGTACAAAAGACTTACTTTTTCATTCAAAAGACTCTTTGTTTTATTATTGAAAAGAAACTATTAAGAACAAACGTTCTGTCAGTTATTTTTCTTTAATTGCTAACAATAAATAAATAAGTTTACATCTATAACTACTTAGTTATGTTTTTCCAAGACACTCGGGAATTAAAAAATGAAGCTCTTGTTAAATTAATTATCGAGAATTTTTAATTAATATTTAAATTCCATTAACTTGTATCTTTTTCAACATAAAATCACAAATAGTAATTGATACAGTTGTCACAAGTAAAGTCTCGGCTACAAGATTTTTCTATCAGCTTCAGCTTCTTTTAGTTCTTTTGTAATACTTTCAACTTTTTGTGTTGCTATTTCAATTGCTGTAGTAGCGATCTTCATGTTCGGAATATTGTTTACTTAATTGCATCCTGTAATTTCGTATTGCTTTCTTTAAGGTATGTCTGGACTGCTTGGAGATCTTCCTGCAGACCTTTTACTTTCTCATCAATTTTCTGTTTTTTTTTCTTCTTTTTCTCCTTCTAACATTCATTTTCATGTCCTCAGTTGCTTTATTTATCGCTTTTTCTTGTGAATAAACAGCATATACTTTAGTCACAGCATTAAGCAGCTGTTTTGTAATTGCAATATTACTAATGGTACCATTTCTCCTAATGGTATCTTTAACTTGTCGAATTCCAATAATCACAGCCTCTGAGAGATTATGTCGTTCATAAGACAGAATGCTGCGATTTACAGAAAAACCTCTTTCAACATCAGAATTGGCATGCGACAGAGAAAAGCAATTTTTGATTATAATCGATAAATTTGAATACTTTTCTTTTCCATTCATCTTATCAACAAGACTGAAAACTTCTTTCCAGTACCCGTCAATTGGCTGTCTGTCATCATCAGTACGTTCATTAAGGCTTTTTACAATTAGATCAACTTCGTCATCTAATCTGTAAGCTTGGTATTCCAAAACTGTTTTGTCTATAATTTCATTAGACAAATTTAACGGTGCTAAACAAACACATAAGCTTTGAATGGCGCTGTCATTCTGAGAGGATCTGAGAGCCGGATGCAGCTGCTCCAGATCTTTCAAAAATGAATGATTTATAGGCAAAGATTGTTTCAGTAATTTGCAAAAATTTACTAAAAATGCCCGCATGCCCATTCGTGCTTTCTTTGCATCATTTTCCTCAATCTGTGACAGGGATTCTCATTACACAATAATAATAAAAGCAACCCTTGCTCCAAGTTAAAATTTCTCCCAAAAGTGTTAATTCAAACAACTGGATTTGGATTAAACCAATATTCAATATTATTTCCTCAATTGTTTCCTGAATTAAATTTAAAACAAGCAGCAATCCCCATAGCAAAATAATAATTAAAATATATTAAGTTTCATAAATAAATTTTTCCCAAAAGTGTAAACTTTAACAATGGTCAACTTTAATTACACCAATATTGTTTTGCCGATCGTTACCCGATTTTATAATTGGAAACATAGTCAGATAAAAGAAAAAACTATCTGCGCACATAATCCAAAACTATCTGCAGACTCATAATAGTTCATGATAACTAAATACATAATATGTATATAAACATGTGTATATGCATATGCGCACACATGTGTGCAACGTGCTTGGGCTCAGAGCTCATTCTAAGTAGAAAAAGGGGCAGGGTGCAAAGGATTTAAAAAGGGCATCATTATTTTAAAAGGGCATTGTGTTTCTTAAAAAGGGCAGTACATTAGAGATGAGACGGGCTCAGCCCGAGCCCGAACCGGGCTCGGGCTCTAGAATTCACAATTGTGTTCGGGCTCGGGCTCATGAAAAATTTCTCCTTTATTGAACATACTGCTTGAAACAGATTTTAAAAAGTGATTCGTGAGGAAAACAAAAGTACTTATAAAAGATAAATAAATAAATAAACTAATAAAAATAGCGGCACGGGCACCTAGAAGGTGCGCGAAGCTCTTTGGCTATTTTAGAACAGCGGTTTATATTCCTTAGTGAGTCATGAGATCCGACATTTATTGATAAAGAATAGATACAAAGAATTAGAAAGTGCATTGGGAGTTTGCAACTATATTTGTCTTTATTTTGCACAAACGGCAAAATTTATTGTATTCTATCAATGAAGTAATTGAATTTTTTTTTTTTTTTTAATCTTCAGCTGAAATTTTGGGCTCGGGCTCCGACTTAAATAATATTGCTCGGGCTCGGATGAAAAGTCCTCGGGCTCGGGCTTCAAAAAATGAGCCCGAACTGATCTCTACAGTACATATCCTAATTTGCAAAAATCCCCTAAAAAATTGAGTAAACCAATGCTTTATTGATTTATAATAATTACTTAGTAATAAATTTATTACTAGTCTTCATTAAAAATTTGATATGTAATAAGTAATGTAAAAGAATTACATTTTAAGTAACTTTGTTAATTAACTTATTAAAATAAATTATAAATAGTTAAGTTAATAAGAATATTTCTTTAAAAGATTTTTAAGGTTTTTTTTTCTTTTTATAACAAAAATAATCCCCCAAACATACCTAACAAACAAGAAAATGCTTAATTAAGTATGCATTTTGCATAAAAAGCCCATTTTAATAAACTATTTATTTGATCACCTTGTTAAAAATCATCAATAAAAGTTTAACTAAATTAAGAAACACTTAATAAAGTTAAGTTGTTCTAAACCTAAATTTTCATTTTTTTCAGTTTTCAAGTTATTACATTTCTAAAAATAATTCATTCAATTTTTCATCATTCACTTGTCTTTGTAAGAATTAATCCAATAATACAAACAATTAAAATATAGTTAATGCATGAAATTAGTAATAACACTTCTGTTCAAAATTACCATATAATGGTTTAAATGTCTATTCCAGTTATTCAATACATATTCCACTACAAATTCCAGTAATTTATTATTTTTTTTTTTTAAATGGACAACAAAAACGAAATTTTCAGGATTAACTGCAGCCATTATAAGTGTTCTTTTGTTGATTTTAACAATCAGCTGGTCACCTATATAAGTGGCAGTATTGAAACAGCCTGAAAAGAGATAAGAACCTCAACCCCATCTTTCTCCCCCAGTCTAGCTCGGAAAGAAAACCACAATTAAAAAAAAAAAAAAAATCTGACAATAAATTTCTAACTTTTGTTCAAATTAAGATGTCTTTTTAAAATTTGGACTCTGAATCAATTTTTGCATTTAAAAGTAATTCCCAAAATTTCAAAGAAATCGGTCCATTAATAAAAAAATTGTAGATGAATGAATTTTTACACAGTTGATTTCCATCCCCCCTTTTCACCACAGAGACGGGCGTGCGTTAGCATAAAAGTTGTGTAAATTCCTCTCCACCAAATAACAGAACAAATAAAAGGGATAACGAAGCTTCCGTAGATATAAAAAAAAAAAAAAAAAAAAAACTTCGCGGGCAAAAGAGGATGTCTAATTTTTAATCATGGGCACAGCGGCCGGCAGCTGACCCCGCCTAGAATGAGCACTGCTTGGGTTATAGTGACTTAAAAAAGATTTATGTAACTATCCATTTAAAAAAAACAACAACTTGGAATTACTGGAAAATTATCTGCAAGACCTTTGAATGTATCCGCGTCCGGCATGCGTCTACATTATCTGACTATGGTTGGAAGAATTTTAAACGGCGTTTCTTCGTTAAGGAAGGGGGGGAAATAACTCCCAGCTAACTCAAATAGTTTCGGATCAGCATTTGAGCCCTGTAAAGTTGGTTTTTTTTAACCACCACGGTTTCCGCCAACGTAGCGTATGCGCGCGTTTCTGCTCTTACATTATCCCTATGGGAGCTGGACTTCTTCACGCGAGTGATATTTATATTCTTTGGACTCATTCCTAATAGCCTCAGCAGATAAGAATAGCCAATCACTGGCCGCACTATCGGCGCCGTCATTCCGAAAGAAAAAAAAAAGAAAAATCAAAGAAAGAGAACTGTGGGAAAGCGAGAGGGGAAAAGGAATAAAAGGAAGAAATGGCTGAAAATAAGAGGGGAAACTGTATTTAAAGAAAAAAATAGGAAAAAAGGAGCCAATTGAAAAAAAAAGGAAAAACAGGAAAAAAAGGAGCACTGCGGTCCCTGCATATGTCACATACATTGGGTGTCTCTCCTGTGTGGGTACAAAGGTGTTTATTCAAGTGTTCTTTCTGAGAGAATCCTTTGTTACATGTCACACCCATGGGGTTTCTCTCCAGCATGAGTACGAAGATGCACATTCAAGTTTGCTTTCTGAGAGAAACCTTTATGACATATGTCACATACATAAGTTTTCTCTCCAGTGTGGGTATGAAGATGTCTAATCAAGTGTTCTTTCCGAGAGAATCCTTTCTGACATATATCACACACATAAGGTTTCTCTCCTGTGTGGGTACGAACATGTCTAAGCAAGTGTTCTTTCTGAGAGAATCCTTTTTGACACATGTCACATACATAAGGTTCCTCACCTGTGTGGGTAAAAAAATGCACATTTAAGTTTCTCTTCCGAGAGAATCCTTTTTGACATATGTCACACACATAAGGTTTCTCTCCTGTGTGGGTACGAAGATGTCTAATCAAGTTGTCTTTCTGAGAGAATCCCTTTTGACATACATCACACACATAAGGTTCCTCACCTGTGTGGGTACAAAGATGCACATTCAAGTTCCCCTTTCGAGAGAATCCTTTCTGACATATATCGCACACATAAGATTTTTCTCCTGTGTGACTACAAAGATGTCCATTGAAGTCTTCTTTCCAAGAGAATCTTTCCTGACATATGTCAGAAACATAAGGTTTCTCTCCTGTGTGGATACGAAGGTGTTTATTCAAGTGTTCTTTCCTACAGAATCCTTTCTTACATATGTCACACATATAAGGTTTTTCTCCTGTGTGGGTACGAAGATGTGCATTCAAGTTTACTTTCAGAGAAAATCCTTTCTTACATATGTCACACATATAAGGTTTCTCTCCTGTGTGGGTACGAAGATGTGCATTCAATTGTACTTTCTCAGAGAATCGTTTCTGACATATGTCACACATATAAGGTTTCTCTCCTGTGTGGGTACGAAGATGTGCATTCAAGTGTACTTTTTCAGAGAATCCTTTCTGACATATATCACACACATAAGGTTTCTCTCCTGTGTGGGTACGAAGATGTCTAATCAAGTCTGCTTTCCGAGAGAATCCTTTCTGACATATATCACACACATAAGGTTTCTCACCTGTGTGAGTACAAAGATGTGTATTTAAATGTTCCTTCGGAGGGAATTTTTCTTCACACATGTTGCATAGCATAGTGTTTCTCTCCTGTGTTCATGCAATGGTGCTTCTTGAAAATTTCTAATTGTGGATGTATTTATTTTTTATATATCACTTTGTGTTTTAAAGAAAATTCTAGGTGTGGACAATGTGAAGTTTTCCTTCTTTGTACAAAATGTGTGGAGATACCTCACTGTTTGAAATATCATGAATGAATAAGATATTGTAAACGAAATTGCATGCTTTCATTTGACTGCTTCTGATCCTTATTCATAATTTTCTGCTTTACATTCCATAACATACAAAAGCTCTAAGCATGAAAATTCTTGTAGAAAGGAATTGTAATAGACTGGAAATCTGTAAGAAAATAAATAAAACAAAGTTAATGAAAAATAATTATGAGGAAAAGATATTTCTGAAATCTAAATTTCTTTGACTTCCTGAAATTTTGTGACAAAGAAAACAAGTTTAAACTTTGGAAATGAATTGAGACAGTAGGTGGCCTAAAATATACAGTAGTGTATAAAAAATTTATGAAACATTTGAATTCTTTAAGAAAAATTAAAAACAAAGAAAACTTCTAGAAAATCTAATTTGAAAAATTACATGTATTAACACCAGGCATCATGTTAATTATTTTATGCATAATTTTTATTTGTAACTATTTAGTGACAGAGGCATAGATTTAATAAAATGGGAAAGTTGCTAGGTATGATGTCCTCACTAAACACTGCACTAAGAAGAAAAGTTGTTCACACCCTTTGTTACATCTCAGAAAAGATTTTTCCGTTCGGAATGCAAAAAGGTGAAGATCACCGCACTCAAGGCAATAACAGAAAAAATTGGTCAAAAACTAGTTCAGCAAGGAAAGTTTCTCGGATTTCCTTTACTCATAGTGTGCTACCCCTATAAAGAATGAAAAATGAATCAAAAAAAGAAGGGAAAATATGCGAGAGCAGGCGTGCTTCATGTTTACAACAGCTTTTTACTGGTCAAGAGGAGAAAGAAAAGGAAAGATAAAGGTTAGAGCTGACAATGTTTGTAAAATTTATCATCCCATGGATGGAGTTTTCAAGTAAAATGAGCACATGAGGCAAGATGCCGCGAAGTTGGTGAATGAGAGCTGGCATAAGTTTCGGAGCCATGAACTGGAGACTCCTTTCTGAATACTGGAGCAAATGCAAACAGATGGTCATATCCTAATCTGCAAATGAGAATCCTAAGGAGTCCATGCCTAGCCTGTGATGAATGGGCAGAATTCTGCGACAACTGAACAAACTGAGCCAGCGACATTGGAGCCACTTAAGGCTACCGAAGAGAGATGTAAACGAACCGATGAACCTGAGGAGAGTGCTGGACCCCCAAATGGAAATTATCATCAAAAAAGGTACCAAACTTATTGTTGTTCTGCAGTCTAGGCACACATATCTCACCTCAGTCCATTTTATGACTCAATAATTAACACCGAGAAAAGAAATTTTTAAAAGAGAAAGTTAATAAAAGAAAAGTGTATGTAGATTCAATTAAAATGTGTAAAGAAAGAAATTTAGATGTAAATTTGCTTCTTTTTTAGAATTATTGTGTAACAAATTTATTTCAGGAAGTAATTTTCTTTTTAGTTCATTCAGTTTGTATGAAGAATTTTCATAAAGATAGGATTTCCCATTATTTAGGGTTGTACTCCACTTATGATCATGTGGAAAGAAATTATACCATCTCGGCCACCCAATCATAAAAATTTTAGCAACCAAATTAAACGAAAAGAAAGATGTAGAACAATAAAAAAATTGCATCGAGACTTTCAGTTCTGGGTAGGATTGGCGAGCGAATACAAACAAGTTGAATGACAGAGCAGTATTCGGAGAGAAATTACATTGATGTATTGTATTTATGAATATTTAAAAGAAAATGATATCCCATTTTGCTCCAAAACTCTTTTAATAAAAAGAATATTAACATTCTAAAATTATTAAGCTATTGCGAAGACTGTGTATATAGAATTTCATAGAGTTAATTTGCAGTTTTCTATGTTTGAAATAATAAAAATATTTAGTAAAACTTTCCACACCTTTTCAAATACATTCTTTTTAATTATTTTTAGTATTTAATGATTCATAATAAAATTGTAAAAACTTAAAATGAAACAATACTTAATTTATGAAAAAGTTATTTGTTATTGACTAATATTTTAGCTTCTTTTATAATAATTATAATGTCTAGAAGAAAAGGTTAAAGAACTCTAATGATTCTTATAAGGTGAAACCAAAATTAACCCCAACCATAAGCACTTACACGTGGCATATAAAATATGTCCAGTGATGTCTCGTGCAAAAAATCCCTAAATTAATGGGTACGAATCAGCGTGGTGTCACCAATCGTGAAACAAAAATTAAGGACATCTGTATCAATTCAACACTCTTCTTACACACACACAGACAAGTTTCTATTTATTTAACTAAAGTATTATTAACATTTATAAAATCGCAGAAATATGCTTTTAAATTTTGGAAAGAAATAATTACATTCATTAAATTTTTGTTTTACATTTTGGAGACCAACTGTAAACAGCTCTGAAATTGAGAATGTTTGATCACCTTATGATAAAAGTGAAAATCAGAGATGTTTGCAAACTTAAGTTTTATGCAATTTTTAAAAAATTTTAGTAAGTGAAAACAACACAATACACAGAAATATATTGAGTATGAGACTTTAAAAGCAATCATGTAAAGAATTACGAACAAAGAATGTATGATTGGAAACAGGTACATTTACATAAAATGATAAACAGCAATCAAAATGCTTCTATTTGCACAAAGCGTTTATTAAAGGCTATGAATGATCTTTCCTAAGTCAGAACTTCCTCGTCTGCTTCGGAAGTATTTGTTTCCATACTCCACATATATCTGTCATCCGCGTTTCTACAAATATGCAGTTAAGTTTTCTTTTTGACACAAATGCTGCACATAACATTTCACACCTGTGTGTGTGTAGGGAGATGTGCTCTCACATGTTGTTCACACAATCCCATCTGAAATATGTCACACACAGCATTTCCATAACATTAAGGTATAAAGATACTGTAAAATCACTTATTTTTGCAAGTATGTCGTAATCACAACAATTGAATACTTTTTTTTTCTGCTTTAATTAATAATAAAAACTCAGAAATTTTTCACTTATCACAATTTAATGATTTATTGCACAGTTACAAACTCTCTTTTGACATTCTCTTTTTTCCAACTCTTTCTTGAATACTATACAACTATTTCTTGAATATAAAGCAATAATATCACTAATAGAATGTAACTCATTCACTTACAATATTCATACAAGCTTCTTTGAAGGAATGGAAAATGAGGAGGGAGTATACATGAACTTTTTGGACAAAGGAAGTTCCTTAAAATACATTATGTAAAATGGTTTTTACATTTAGATACTTTCAGAATTTTTCAACTTTCTGTTATTAATATTAAATTCGCTAAAATCACCAATATCTTTGCAAAAATAAGTAATTTTACATTACTTTTTTAATAGTCTACAATAAGAACTTTTTTGTTGCTTATGTAATAAACAGGATTTTATTCCAACTGTGTATAAGGATGTCTCAAGTGTTCTTCTCGAGAGAATGTTTATACACATCACTCACAGTTTCTCATTCTTTTGCAGGTAATAACTCTGTTCAAGTGTTATTGGTTGCAAAACGTTTTCTAAATTTCTTACCTGTGTGGGTATGAAGATGTGTATTAGAGTTTTCCTTCTGAGAGAATTCTTCCTGACAGACAACACACAGATATGGTGTCTCCTGTGTGAGTATGATGTTTATTCAAGTTTTTTACTGAGAGAATCCTTTCTGACACATACATTGGGTGTCTCTACTGTGTGGGTACAAAGATGTTTATTCAAACTTCCTGTCTCATAGAATCCTTTCTGACATGTCACACCCATAGGGTTTCTCTCCAGCATCAGTACGAAGATGCACATTCAAGTTTTCTTTCTCAGAGAAACCTTTATGACATGTCACAGATAGAAGGTTTCTCTCCAATGTGCGTACGAAGATGTACATTCAAGTTTCCCTTCCGAGTAAATCCTTTTTGACATATGTCACACACAAAAGATTTCTCTCCTGTATGGGTACGAAGATGTCTAATCAAGTGTTCTTTCTGAGAGAAACTTTTTTGACATATGTCACACACATAAGGTTTCTCTCCTGTGTGAGTATAAAGATGTGTATTCAAGTGTTCTTTCTGACAAAATCCTTTCTTACATATGTCACACACATATGGTTTCTCTACAGTGTGAGTACAAAGATGCACTTTCAAGTTTCCCTTCCGAGAGAATCCTTTTTGACATATGTCACACACATACGGTTTCTCGCCAGAATGAGCACGACGATGTACATTTAAGTTTTCTTTCTGAGAGAATCCTTTATGACAAATGTCACACATATAAGGTTTCTCTCCTGTGTGGGTACGAAGATGAACATTCAAGTTTACTTTCTCAGAAAATCCTTTCTGACATATATCACACACATGAGATTTCTCTCCTGTGTGGGTACGAAGATGTCTAATCAAGTCTTCTTTCCGAGAGAATCCTTTCTGACATGTGTCACAAACATAAGGTTTCTCTCCTGTGTGGGTACGAAGGTGTTTATTCAAGTTTTCTTTCTGAGAGAATCCTTTCTTACATATGTCACAGATATAAGGTTTCTCTCCTGTGTGGGTTCGGAGATGTGCATTCAAGTTTACTTTCTCAGAGAATCCTTTCTGACATATGTTGCACATATAAGGTTTCTCTCCTGTGTGGGTACGAAGATGTGCAATCAAGTTTACTTTGTCAGAGAATCCTTTCTGACATATACCACACACGTAAGATTTCTCTCCTGTGTGGGTACGAAGATGTCTAATCAAGTGTTCTTTCCGAGAGAATCCTTTTTGACATATGTCACACACATGTTTCTCTCCTGTGTGAGTACGAAGATGTGTATTCAAGTGTTCCTTCTGAGAGAATTTTTCTTCACACATGTTACATGTATAGTGTTCTCCTCCTGTATTCATGGAATGGTGTTTTTGAAGGTCAGCTGTGCAGATAAGTTAATGTTGAATGATTAAGACTATTTTTTTCAGTATATGTACAAGAGACCAATTGACTAATGTTTTTTTACAATGGAGGCACTGCTATTTAATTCACTGTATCAGTTCATAAATAACAACACCTGAGAAATGCTGAGCGATTTAGACTTGAAGAATGAATGAAAACTTTCCTTTGTCAAGGTATTTATTTTTTAAACATCACCTTGTGTTTTAAAGAAAACGCTAGGTGTTCACAATGTAAGGTTTTCCTTCCTTGTACAAAATGTGTGGAGATATCTCACGGTTTGAAATATCATGAATGATTAAAATATTGTAAACTAACTCACAGGGTTTCATTTGTCTGCTTCTGATCCTTATTCATAATTTACTGCTCCACATTCCATAACACACAAAAGCACTAAGCATGAAAATTCTCGTGCAAAGAAATTTTATATGTTCTGGAAATCTGTAAGAAAATAAATGAAACAAAGTTAATGAAAAATAATTACAGGGAAAAGAAATTATTTCACAAATTTATATTTCTTTATTTATTATGCTTCTTTTGAAGGTTTTATTTAATTTATTTTTTAACATATCCATAGCCCAGAGCTAGTGCTTTGTTTATGTCATTTTCTTTGTAATTGCATTTGAAATATGTCTACAAAGGTTTTACTAAGGTGTTTAGATAAGAGTATTGTAATTTCGTGTTTATTTTTTCTAATATAACTACGTACGTTTATGTTATGTTTGGAGGCAAAAAAAAGTTGCCAACTCAACCTGCCCATGCTTACAGTATTATTCCCATGTATTGCAAATGTGGCATGTCATTTGCATTGCAGCACATGCCAACTAGTGTTATTCTTTGGATAAAGAGACAGTGGATTCTGCAGGAGCATTAGTTACTTCTTTAAACATCCTGCCTGTGTTGCAAGAAAAAGAACTAAAATTGTTCTACCAGAACCAGCAGAACTTTGTTGCAGCTTTAAAAGAATTGCGTCATATGAAGCATATACAAAGAGGTCCGATGCCTACATATGCTCTATGGAAGATGATGCAAAAATTTAAAACAACTGGGAAACTATTTCAGATACTTGAATGAATTTTCTCCGGTTTGAATAACAAGCAGCACCACTTTTCGAGTATCAGGTTTCTTTAGGTTACAGCTTTAGTATTAGTCCATTTTGGCGTGCTTTTGTTTTGGCAACTTCTTCTCAGCGCAATAAAGGAAGCCTTTGTGGTACCCTACCATATGATGATCAGCAGTTAAGATATGGTAATCCTTAAGCCGGCTTTTATTTCTGAAAATTGCTCTTGCTGGTGATGACAATGTGCTTTGTTTTTTATTTCAATGACTTTATTTTAAATTAAATTTTATTATTTTCTTAAATTAAAAATAGATGTTTGGGTTCATACTGACTGCTTATTTACAGTTTTGTATGAATTAACATTCTTTTGATAGTACTTTTTAGGTTAATTATTTTTGTATTCCTTTGTTTATTTGTTAAGGGTAAAAAAGCAGCAAATTATTATGTGATTAATATTTTATACCGTGAAATTATTTGAGATATTTTTATTTTATTATTTGAATATTGCAATAATTTAGCAATTTTAATCAAAATATGAGATAAGCATTGTTTGTTTTTATTTGTTATGATTTAAACTAGCTCTTTTCTTTTCTTTATACTTTTGTCAAAATACTAAATTATATTAAGTTAGGAGTCACATACGGAAGTATTTTCAATATTTAGTTAAAAACAGTTAAAAATAATTAACCTAAAAAGTACTGTGAAAAGAATGTTAATTCATACAAAACGTTAAATAAGCAGTCAGATGAACCCAAACATCCAAGGGAAGGGGGGGGCACGACAAAATTTTCGAAAATTTTAAAAGGTATAATGTATGTTAGCACAGTGATATCAAATAATCATGTTTTCATATTAAATGAAGTCAGAGGTCTCCCAATATGGAATTAATGATAAAATTTACATATTAGGTATATAAGTAGAGTATAGGACCGATTATCCGGAATTCCGAAATCCGGAATGGCCGCCAGTCTCTTTCTTTTTTCCGATCATCATAATGAAATAGGGGGGAAAAAAGGGTCTTTCAAAAATTCGTGACCGTTCCCACATTTTGCTTGAATAAAAAAAAAGAGGGAAAAAGACATTATTAAATTGTAGGAGTAACGCAATTACGCTAGTATATCATTATTTTGTTTATAACAGTCCGGAGTAAAGCAGATTGAGGAACGTGCTTTGGTTGCGGGATGAAAGAGCTCCCCTCTCTCCTTGGGTGAAAGCAAAACCGGAATGGCCTAAAAACTGAGCATTTTTACTTTCCCTTGTTTTTTTTTAAAGCAATCTGAAACATCGAATGCCGGATAAGTGAAAATTCCGGATAGTTGAGTTTGTAAAAAAGGAAAGAAATGTTGACCGGCAAAACTGGTGGGTTATGCACGTGCATACAGATTTATTTTTATTTAGGTATTTTTTAAACAAAGTTTTTAATTTATGTGTTTGAATCTGTTGGAAGAATAATAAAAATAAAAAATAATACAAGAGAATGGTTAAAAAAAAAAAGGAAATCGAGTGTTGTTCTTTGCTTCCCACCTCTTGCGTTGAGATAATATAGTTGAATCTTTGGAATGTCGAGCCGGAAAGTAGGTCACGACTCACTAGATTTCAATAATCCGTTATCAGCCTTTCTGCTCTTATTTGGGCATTTTTTTTTTTTTTTTCCCGCGCTGCCGCTTTGGAATCTTTAAGATTTAAATAAACAGAGCCAGCTGACCAAGTTGATTTTTTTTTCTCCCCTTTCTCTCTTCCATACTAGCTACCGCAGCTGTAAAATATTGTGTTTTTGTTATGTATCTGTCGTAATTTGAGAGCATATGTGGGGTTTTTTGTTCTTTTTTTTTTCCTCCATAGGAGTTAATCCTTTTATAATGAGCTTTTACATATAAAATCAGTGAAAGTGAGGTACGTGACGAAAAAATTCGGATTGATAGACTGATTAGTTCATTGAACGATGTCAGCAGCATGGTTTTGATACGGCGCAAGAAATAATGACAGTAACTTGAATTAAAGAAAAAGCTAAAACAATGCAGCAAACAAAAATTACTGAGATATTTTGTAAAAAATAATGTAGCGAAATAAATATTGTGCGATTTATGATTGTTTGTTTCTTGTGTAAAAGGAGATCGAAAAAAAGCTTTAAAGCGGGCACAGAGGGTGAAAAGTCTGGTTTTCTCACTGAAAATCGGGAAAAAAATCCAGAATGTCCGGAATTGCCGCGGTTCTGGATTTGAGACTTGTACTGTATTTTGTAAATCGGAAACATTAACAGGAAAAAGAACCCAAAATACGGAAAATCCCAAAACCTTCGGTCCCGACCATTCCGGATAATCGGTCCTATACTGTATTATACGCCTGTTATTAACAAATACACAATACCAAAAGAATCTGGTGCTAATTAACAATATAATATGTGGCGTTTTAAAAAGTGACGAGCTCGGCAGCCAATCGGATTAATCCCATTGATGTTTCTAGTTGCGTGTTTTCCATTGGCTTACTTACTTCAGTCCTCTGAGGAAACACACGATCAGTTTGGTGAGCCAACTGGATTCCATTTATTTATATACAGAGTGCAAAATGACCAAGAATGACACAGTTTTTATCATACGAAAGTACTTTAATTAAAACCAGATTGAAGAAAATCTGATTGAAATTCGCTGAAGATCTGAAAAGATTAAAAATCGCGGAAGTTCTGAAAACGTTAAAATTCGCAGAAAAATCACATGCCTGCATCATGCAAAATTTTGGGGGAAAAAAAGGAGAGAGAGGGTGCATTCAGACTGCCACTTTCGAGTAAATCTCTAGTAAAACACTAGAGTAAACTGTTCGTGTTTAACTTGGGGAGATTGACATCGTGAACGACTTTGTGGGCCGTTTACATGCACACTAATGCGGAGTAAATGCTGGAACTTTCGCTGCTTTCTACCCCGCTTCCCCTACATGCGGAAAAAAATGTGGAGTAGAAAGATTCCTAGTTGAAAGGACGGTTAATGCAGAGGTGGCCTCGCTTTCCCATGATGCATTGAGAGTTTTCCCCTATAGTCTGCTTTTACCCGGGATTATATATACATCCTACTGTGCGTACACGTGGTTAAGCTGAAGAGAAAAGGTGATTACTTTGACGTTCTTCTCTTTACTCGCTTCACATTTTAGACTGTAGCTGTGATTATTGTAATTGGCTATTTTTTTTAACATTTAAAATCTATTTCTAAATTTTCTTTTAAGGCAGAACGAAATAGGGCAGTACTATGTCTATTAAGTTTAATATCATTAATGTTTTCTTTGATTCTATCTTTTATTTTTCTTTTCGTTACACCTATGTAGCGGCCAGAAAGGTTAGAATCTTTATAAGCAAAATCAATTTTATTTAATATCCTGCAGTTTCCAAAGGATTTATTTTTTTCTTTATCGGAGCGGATTCTTTTAAAAATGTTATGATTTGGTTTTATAGGGATTCTAAAAGTGAAGTAATAGAAACCTTAACGTAAGAGGGCACCGTCAATGACATGACGCACGTGCAAATCGATGAAGACTGGGAGTGGCATGCTGGAGCAAAGGAAGAAATTTTTGCCAGTTTTGAAGATTGCTGTGGGATAAGTAGCCAAAACCGCTTGACTAGACACTTGGTGTGTTGTGTTTTTAATGTTTTAACAGATTTTAAAGGCTTTTAACTAAGTACTAAAATATATTTTAATGTCTTTTTTACTTGTGTTATTTTTGTGAGGTATTATGTCTTTAGGATATTATTTGCTTGCATTATTAAGTTTATTTTACTAAAACGAAACGAGCAAGGCTTGATGTATACGTGTAAGCTTGAAATCTGTCTATAAAATAATTTCTTACGTAAAAATATCTATAAAAGCCATTAAAATAAATCATAAGCGGGTGTCCATCGCCAAGGAAAATATGTCGCCAACTTTGGACTTTGTAAACAGGACTGTAAACGGAGCGATTGTTTTTGGAATTCTTTAGCAACCTGGTGGAGAAGTTGAGTTGTTCGATCTTGCTGTGTAGAAAGAAAATTCTGATTGGCTGATTGTTTTAACCATAACCAAATGTATTTTTAGGAATTATTTGATTGGTTTACGGAATGTAAACCGTGAAACAGAGGTTATAAAAGTGGCGATTTTTGAGTTAATGCGTATTTTTATTAGTTTTGCTGTTGGATACGTGCACGTGTAGGTGTTTCGTGGCGTTTGATTTTTTTTTTTTGTTTTTGATGATTGGAAAATGCATCCGTTGCTAGAGCATTTTAGTATTTTTACTATATTTTTATTGTTAGAAAATAAAGAAAAAGTCGTAGACTTTTTAACTGAAATGGAATTGATACCAGCCCGGACGTGTTTTTTTTTTTTTTTTTGGGGGGGGGGGGGTGATGTCTGCGGGTCAGAGATGGGATACTGGGTGCATAAAGGAAGAAAGTTGGGTTTCAGGTATGTCTGTAAAGGTAGAAAAAAAAAAGAATAAATGCCCTGGAACTTTAGATCCCCTCACGAATACTTTTTTTGAAAAAACTCGTATAAGTATCAGGGATATCCTAGGTATTACATTTTGCTTTGTTTTGAAATTACTGATTTTGTTTACGTTAAATGAAATAAACGCTTGGAGGGCGAAGAGAGGTGAGAGTAGTTCAGGTGGCATACGTACACGTATCCAACAGCCAAGTTTTTGTTTCTTTTAGTATTTTAAAAGAGTTTGTTTTTCTGGAAATGGGAATGTATTTGTCCAGGTAATGGACTATTTTTTCGTTTGTTTTGTTGTATAAAATGCTGTGTATGACGTAAAAAACTTGGCGGGGGAGGAAAAAAAGCGTCAACCTACAGTTTGGCGCGAAAAAAAAGTCGCCAAAAAAAGCGGACACTCGCTTACGGTCGAACTGATACAACACATCCCACTGGCCGGGAAATTCACGTCAACGGCGGCCCACTTACATTTTCTTCTAACACACGTATACATCATACATAAGTGTATCTATAAATACAATATATATTAAAGAGACCGGCCCATCGGGAAAATTCCCGGTTGGTTTATCCGGGCCGCTTCCGGTATTATTTCCTCATAAGCAATGTTATAACAAGCAAGGATCGTCCAACATAGCGGAAACCAGCGCCATCCGATCCGCCATATTGTTCATAATTGGCATTGGCGGGGAAAACTTTATCAATGATTACCATCCTGAATCGAAAATGTACTGAAAATGCAAAACTTACCTTGTAAAATTAAGGATGTAAGGTTTGTCAAAGTAAAGTCGGATAAAAAATAGCAGTATTTTTAAAAAATTTTCAGCTTGTGTAGTATAAGCACATATAAAACGGCATCAGAAATAAACATATAACTGTTCCATATGTTTTGAATATATTTGAAAGGTCACTATGAATGTAAATTAAATACATTAATAAAACATACTTTTCACTAAAATGTAAATAAATTTACAAAAATGAGTTGAACAACAACTATGGAAAATTCTCTGGTCGCTTCCATTAAAAGAGAATCGTTCATTATGAATCAATACGAGAGGCTGGGCATAGCGGATTAAATTGCTCTCTGGCGATTTGGCGTGCAGTCAGACTCCGTTGGCAAGAGTCGTTTCTCCCGCTGTTATACACTGCACGCTAGGGGTTGCCGCCCGCACCGCAAGTTGATCCGCGAAAAACAGTAGAGCTTCCACATTCTTTTTCTGTTGCAGTATATTTACATACACTGCTATGGAATAGAAGTAAGGTGTTAGAGGGGGAGGGGGGTGGGTTTTTAAAAAGTACATATTTATTTATGCAATAACAATAATGGAAAATTGGGAAATTCAACGTTTGAGCATGAAATTTTATCTCGCAGTTATTTACAGTTTTCTTGTTATCTTTTTATTTTTTCTTAATGTTTTACTTCTTTCTTGCCTTTGCCATTGGAAAAAAAAAAAAAAAAAAGACAAAATGTCATTGACAATACAAGAAATTTCCAGATTTCACCGTTCATTTTTTTTTTTTTTTTTCCTGTCTTTATACATAGACAATGTTTTGACTGAATTACAGTAAGTTGTATTTAAAACAAATAAGAAATCTTTTGCGGTTTAAAACAACAGTAAAAAAATTATCTAGAATTTTCTTTCTCATTTAATTTTAAGTTTTTAGCTATTTACCTTATTAATTTTTCACTGAAACAAAATGGTCCAAAGAAAGTCTTAAAAAATCGTTCTTGAATACGAATTAGTTTTTTCTTTCATTGAATTAGTAGTTTGTGCTTGATTAAAAGAATTTAGCATTTTATAAATATAGATTATATGTAAATGAACTTTACACAAAGTTTAACATTTACTTTCTTACCGTTACAAAGACGAGCGGTTATTATTCTTTGTTGTTACACACATTATTGCTAGCCCATATTAATCTTTCAGTATCCTACAAGAATCAGTAATGCAATTTTCGTCCTCGCTTCAATCTGCATCCATGGGAACATATAGGTTTAAACCCGAAGAGTTTATCTGCATCTATAATCCATATCTATTAATTGCTAAAACCCCGGACTAAACATTTAATAAAGAAGGGTTTTCTCTAATCGTATGTAAATTCATACAAAAGCCAAATGATGATTGCTTTTTAACTGTTCACTGTTTCTTTTTTATTTCCGTAACATATTACCTTCAAATCTAAAATTTTTTATTCATATTTAAATGCATGCATTTAAATATGAATAAAAATTTTAGATTTGTAATTTTAGACTGCAATTTTAAATGCATTAAAATATATATTTAGAACAATTAATCAACAAATAAAATAAAAAAATATTAGAAAAAGAACATGGAATTTCTAACTCTACTGTTTTTCGCGGATCAACTTGCGGTGCGGTCGGCAACCCCTAGCGTGCAGTGTATAACAGCGGGAGAAACGACTCTTGCCAAAGGAGTCTGACTGCACGCCAAATCGCCAGAGAGCAATTTAATCCGCTATGCCCAGCCTCTCGTTGAATCAATCACTTTCACTTGCAACCAAGGACCTCATTCTGCAAGGCTGTGCACGATACGCATATACATATGATATCACTTAAAGGATACTGCACTTTCCAGACTGGTTCGAATTCAGAGGAGATTTGTTTTTGCTTAAAACTAGATCCTTTTATTTCATTTCAATACACATTAATCGCATTTCAAAACAAATTACTTGCACTTTAAATTCCGGGGTTTTTTTTTGTATCCCCCCACTCAAAAAAAGTATTTAAGCGTAAAGCTTGTTTTATTTAATAAATAATCAAGTTCCTGGAATGACACACAAACTGCAAAAATTTGCCCTCCCCCCCCCCCCACAAACCTGTGAGGGAGACAGGGAAAAGGGATCGTATCATCCATGTTTTTTCAAATTCATGTCTGCTGTTATGACATTCAAAGTAGTGATGGACGCGAGACCACACAAGCCGAGAAATTACTAAGGTCTCGTCTCGTCTCGCAGTTTTACACTGAATTCTCCCTACACTTGGAGCACCCCGATTAGCGCAAGACTGCGAGGAGTGTCGTCTCGCCTCCGTCCCTACTGAGTAAAGACGTAAACGGGGCTTTTTCAGCAGGTGTGCGATTTCTGAAAGGGGTGCCAGTGCATATTGTCAATGAGACTCTGGCACTTATGTGTGATACGTAACACGCGAAGCTGTAGTAAAGCCCTGTCTGCCATGAGATTGACGCTCTTTTCAGCATTTAATAAATAATAATTTAAATATTTTTGAGAAGCAAGACTTTTGAGTAGTATATTTTTGTTGCACTAAGTCAAGCACACTTGCACCATATCACGTTTGTAATATACAGATTAAGTATTACTGTAAAATTAAAACTTAATCTGTATATCATAAGGTGACCATATATTCGAACGTAGAGTTAGGGACATATCCCCAATGTTTTTCAGAATTGGGGACATTTTATAATTAATGAAATAATTAGCACTAATCTAATTTAAAAACACTGTAATAATTAAAGATTCTTCTCAATTGCTTCTTTACTTTTCGAGGACATATCGAAAAAAACACAGAAATTCGGGACTGTCCTCGAAAATTGGAGAAGTATGGTCACCTTAGTATATCAGCATCTGTGACTTCAAAGCTCATAAAGAAAGATCACTTCGTATCAGATTTGTAATATTAATATAATGGCTGCATTCGTAAACGAAAAACTCGTTGCACGAGTTTTCGTAAGAAAATTGGAATGCGTGTGTTTAGTGCTGTCAGTGGTTATCAGTTTCCTTTGACTTTACGAAAACTTCAGTTTATTTAGAGTCGTCGCCTAGGAGACGTGTTTGTTTACAATTCCCGAATGCGTTAATTTTGCTGAGGAGAGTTTTTAGTACATACTCAATATAAAATCAACAGGATTTTTAAAAGAAAGAGTGGCCATAATTGAAGTGCACAAATCAAAATTTAGAAATTTTAACTTAAACTTCATTTTTTCAAAAGTATTTAGCAAGAGAAGTTCAAATTTCGCTAATAACGGATTAAATCAACTTCAATCTCAACACTAAAACATGCATTTTTGAATTTACTAAAATGAAAAATACAAGAAAATGATTACCTTTGAAAAATTATGTACCTTCGTAGCATTTTCTAACGTACGCATGAATTTCCTCCTCGAAAAAATAATATTTGCAGCTTTAGAAAACGTAAAATACTTTTCACAACAACATACTTTTCCATAACAACGGACGCCATTTGAAATCAACAACAACGTGCAGCAAGTGTATCTTCTAAACAACTGACGAAACCTTAGCAGATATCGGTTTATTTCGTTTGAAACTAATCGCACTCAGTTTTGTATACGAATGCTCTAGTTTAAAAACTGTATGCACTCAGTTTCCTTTACGAACGTCTTCGATGGAAACTCATTGCACGGGTGTAACTCGTTTGGGGTTTACGAATGTAGCCAATATTTATCTCATCATTAATCAAAATGCTCTGTCAAACTAAATTAATTCTGCTTATATTACATTTTTTTATCTTTTTAGTAACTACTTGACTTAATTTCTGTTATCTTATTGTACTGTATTAAACGTGGTTTTGTAAAAGTAATTTTTATTTATTATTAGTTGATAATAATTAACTGCATTTCATATAACTTGAAATGTAAATTTGTTTTCTGTTGTAAGTACAATTTGATAGTTTCGCAAATGATCATAAACACTACTCTTTCTCTTAACAGAAGTGATGTCATTAAATTACTGTGGATTCAGGATTAATGGTGTATGTAGCTTTTTATACCAGATGAATGGGTGCATTCGTATACTATAAACTCGTTGCACAAGTTTTCGTAAGAAAACTGAAATGCGTGTGTTTAGTACTATGAGTAGTTATCAGTTTCTTTGGACTTTACGAACACCTTCAGTTTATTTAGTTTCGTCGCCTAGAAGACGTGTTTGTTTACAATTTGGGAATGCGTTAATTTTGCTGAGGAGAGTTTTTAGTACATACTCAATATAAAATAACAGGATTTTTAAAAGAAAGAGTGGCATTAATAGAAGTGCACAGATCCAAATGTAGAAATTTCAACTTAAACTTCATTTTTTCAAAAGTATTTAGCAAAAGAAGTTCAAATTTCGCTAATAACGATTTGAATCAACTTCAATCTCAATACTAAAACATGCATTTTTGAATTTAT
The DNA here is from genome assembly GCA_038373885.1 of Cheiracanthium punctorium. Taxonomy (NCBI): domain Eukaryota; kingdom Metazoa; phylum Arthropoda; class Arachnida; order Araneae; family Cheiracanthiidae; genus Cheiracanthium; species Cheiracanthium punctorium. Next base: position 197,941 of record JAWZYV010012717.1, on the reverse strand, counting down.
TAAAATTAAAAACACAAGTAAATGATTACCTTTGAAAAATTATGTACCTTCGTAGCAGTTTCTAGTGCATGCATGAATTTCCTCCGCGAAAAAGTAATATTTGCAGCTTCAGTAAACGTAAAATACTTTTCATAACAACATACTTTTCCATAACAACAGACGCCCTTTGTAAACAGAAACAACGTGCAGCAAGTAATCTTCTCAACAAACTCAATCAACCTAAATCGCTGTCGGTTTATTTCGTTTGGAACTAATTGCACTGTTTTGTATACGAACGTTAACTAAATGCACTCTTTCCTTTACGAACACTTTAGATGGAAACGAGTTGCACGAGTACAACTCGTTTCGTGTTTACGAATGCGGCCAATATCAGGTACACCCCCTGAAAAAAGTATTAGAGCATAAGTCAAATTATCAATGTCGCTTTCACAAATAAAATACGGGTTTTTATAAAAGTTTATTATTTATTATATAATAGCAACTTCTGGTATGTTTTTCGAGTTGTGCGTTTTTCGAAAGACTAATTAACGAAAAACGAAATTAAAGTAGTTAATATAGCTTTTACTGGAATACTTTTGTGAGAGGGTGTACGTCCCTAGTAGCACAATTAGTCCAAAAGACGTTTAAAACACTTTTTTAACGTCAGAAAACCTGTTTCCAACGTAATTTGAACGTTTTTTGAACTATTTGTGCTACTAGGGGTGGGGCAGATGCAGAAAAAAAAACTGTTTCACCAGGGCCGGACCAAGGGGGGTGCGAATGTAGGCGATCGCCTAAGGCCCCGCTCCCGGGCCATTTTATTGCTATCTCATAAGACACGATAGAGAAGAGGCCCCGCTCTTGCGCTTCGCCTGGGGCCCCGCACGCCCCTCGGGCCGCCTCTGGTTTCACCCTTGTTGCAGGAACAATAAGCTACTGTTAAGTTTTTATTTAAAAAAAAACTCGGCTGTTCGAGTCTCGTCAGGGGGAGACCCCCATGAACCCCCCTAATATTTTAGCTTCATTATTTTCATATTGAAACGATATTAATTGACTATGTCATTTTATATCTCATCTTTCGTGTAGTTCGCCTGGTAACACCATGTTGAAATTTTTATGATTGAAACCTACTTATAGAAAAATACATGTCATGCATATTCTACAGCCTACGAAATATTGTAACAATAGATGAAAGCTGTTGTGAACTATTAGTATTTAAATATATGTAAAATACTCAATACATATATGTCGCATACTTTTATGTCGCATTTTTCGGACAATTTTCAATAAAGGGGGGTGAGAGATAAAATGACATAGTCATTAAAAATAATGCTGGGAGAGTTATTTAAATAGAAGATTGCTGGATGAAACAGTTTTAAAAAAGTGTGAGTGTATACAGTATGCCCACTAAAGTCCCTTGTCACTCTCTTAATTTCGGAACGGTTGTTGGTACTTTTATAAACGTGATGTCTAGACATAGTAAATTGGATATGCGCTACCGAATGAGACCGCTCAGAATCTGGTGGAAAACTGCGGAGTTAGCTTTCGTATCTCGAAAACGGTACGAGATAGAGGAAAAAAGTAAATTACAAAGTTGTATAACGTTATCGATATAGTACGAAAAGACACATTAATATAGATGTGAAAAACAGAACGGTTAACACGTGCATTTGCATTTTACAGATGCTTACTCTGCGAAGGTGAAAAAGCGATCAAAGAAAGAAGAAAACAATTATATATAATACTATACCTTTATTTAAGATGTTCAAACTTCACACCGTCAGCTGCAATGCACATTTCGATTCTCGTTTGAATTTCACATTGCACGCTTTGGAGCATAGAGGGTGACACGTTGGCACAAGCGTCCGTAATACGTCGTTTAATGTTCTTCAATTTTTGTGGAGGGGTCACATATACCTGCAAGTTGTGTTATTGTAAATTGCACATCAAACATTAATACCAAACCGCACTTGATGTCGAACATCGGTAAAACATCTAGAATTTTTCAGCACCCAGTAATGAGTGTGCTGCCTATTGTATATGCCATCCCGTGTAAAGCATGCCACGTCCGTCCATACTAAATCTGCCAAGAATGTTGGCTGGACCTGTATCTAATTTATAACGAAGTTGCACCATGAATAGCGTCGAAAGGCATCTCCGTCCAGTAAAACCTGCTGAGTGGTTGGTCGGTATGGATAAGCGCCCGATTCTTGTAGGATTTTCCAAACCTGACTTTTTGAGAGGCCACAGTGTTCACTGATCTGTCTTGTACTGCATTTCGGGTATGCTAGTACATCATCTCGTTGAACTTGCCTTCCCACCATAGCTGGTCTGCCAGATCGAGCTCGACTAGTCACGCAGCCTGTCTCCCATAATTAACTCCCATAAACCTAATATTTAAGTTAATTAATTATTTCGTTTTTGCTTAAGTTTATATTAAGTTTTTGTTTTTTCTTTCCACATCTTTTCATCACCATAGAAAGCTTAAGATAAATATTCCATTTTTTATTTGCAGTTTTGTCACTCTGAACTTATTGTTTTTTTACATTGCTATGCTTTCTATGTCTCTCTTTCAGCCACATCCTGCAAATTAATATGCATATTACCTTACAAAGACCATCAACTTATTTTTTGTGAAACAAAACATTTTTTTAGAAACTTCAAACAGCATAATGCACATCAAAATATTGAGTACGAGACTTTTTTATCAATCATGAAATCATCATCAATTTCTCTTCATATTACACAGCACATACATCCTTCTTGATTATTTTTACAAATGTGCAGTTAAGTTTTCTTTCCGAGAGAATCCTTTCTGAACAAATCCCACACATAATGTTTCACACTCCTCTGTGTCGGGGGAACGTGCTCTCCAGTGTTGCTTTTCAGTCAATGCTGTCTGAATTATGTCATACACATAACATTTCCACACTGTTCTAACCTCTTTTAATTCCCCGAGAAAAACATTTTTGTTACATACGAAACATAAAAGATTTTTCTTCAAAGTGTGTATCAAGATGTCCAAAGTGTTCTTTCTGAGAGAACATTTTGTTTATTTTTTGTGCAACTAAAAATTTTTTTAGAAAGTTAAAACAGCATAATGCACACATAGCACACGAATGGTTTCTTCTCAGAGGAGGTAAAACTTTATTCAAGTGACATCTGTTGGAAAAAAAATTTCTGACATTCTAACCTGTGTGGGTATGAAGATATCTAATCAACTCTTCTTTCCAAGAGAATCCTTTCTGACATAAGTTAATATCCTGTGTGGGTACGAAGATGTTTGTTTAAGTTTCCTTTCTCAGAGAATTCCTTCTGACATATGTCACACACATACGGCTTCTCTCCTGCATGGATACGAAGATGTCTGTTTAAGATTGATTGCAAATAGAATCTTTTGCTACATATGTCACACACATAAGGTTTCCCTCCTGTGTGGGTACTAAGGTGCTTATTCAAAGTTTCTTTCTGAGAGAATCCTTTCTTACATATGTCACACATATAAGGTTTCTCTCCTGTGTGGGTACGAAGATGCACATTCAAGTTTCCCTTCATAGAGAATCCTTTTTGACATATGTCACACACAAACGGTTTCTCTCCTTTATGGGTATGAAGATGTGTGTTTAAAGTTGATTTCACAGAGAATCGTTTGTTACATATGTCACATGCATAATGTTTCTCTTGTGTGTGAGTAAGAAGATGGTTCTTTAAGGTTGCTTTTTCAGAGAATCCTTTCTGACACATTTCACACACATAAGGTTTCTCTCCTGTGTGGGTACGAAGATGCACATTCAAGTTTCCTTTCATAGAGAATCCTTTTTGGCATATGTCACACACAAACGGTTTCTCTCCTTTATGCGTATGAAGATGTGTGTTTAATGTTGATTTCACAGAGAATCGTTTGTTACATGTGTCACATGCATAATGTTTCTCTCGTGCGTGAGTAAGAAGATGTTTCCTTACAGTTCCTTTTTCAGAGTATCCTTTCTGACACATGTCACACACATAAGATTTCTGTCCTGCGTGGGTACGAAGGTGTGTATTCAAGTGTTCTTTCCGAGAGAATCCTTTCTGACATATGTCACACGCATAGCGTTTCTCTCCTGTGTGGGTACTGAGGTGTCTATTCAAGTGTTCTTTCTGAGAGAATCCTTTCTTACATATGTCACACATGTAAGGTTTCTCTCCTGTGTGGGTACTAAGGTGCACCTTCAAGTTTCCCTTCCAAGAGAATCCTTTTTGACATATTTCACACACATAAGATTTCTCTCCCGTGTGAGTACGAAGATGTGTATTCAAGTGTTCCTTCTGGGGGAATTTTTCTTCACACATGTTACTTGCTTAGTATTCTTCTCCTGTGTTCATGTAAAGATGTTTTTCTGAAGGTGAGCTGTGCAAATAAGTTAACATTGAACGATGAAGACTTTTTTTTTCAGTATATGTACAAACAACCGACTAACTTTAAAATGTTTTTTTAACGTCGTATTAGGTTTAAAATGTTTCTTAATGTCATAAACATAAGGTTTCTCTGCAGTGTGGGTACGAAGTTCTTTTTAAGAAGGCACTGGTATTTAATTCACTATATCAGTTGATTAACAACGACACCTGAGAAATACTGAGCGATTTAGACTTTAAGAATAAATGAAAACTTTCTTATTGTTGACGTATTTATTTTTTAAACATGACTTTGTGTTTTAAAGAAAACTGTAGGTGTTCACAGTGTAAGGTTTTCCTTCCTTGTACAAAATGTGTGAAGTTATCTCACATGAAACATCATGAATGATTAAGATTTTCAAATCTAACTCACGTGGTTTTATTTGTTTCTGATTCTGATCCTTATTTATAATTTACTGCTCCATATTCCATCACATACAAAAGCAGTAAGCATGAAAATTCTCGTGCAAAGAAATCGTAAATGTATTGGAAATCTGCAAGAAAATAAATGAAACAATGTTAATGAAAAATAATTACATAGAAAAGAAATTATTTCTGAAATTTTGTGACAAAGAAAACAAGTTCAAACTTTAGAAAATAACTGAGACAGTAAGTAACCTAGAAAATAAACTACAGTATAAAAAATGTATAAAAAAAATTAAACTTTTTTGAAGAAAAAATAAAAACAAAGAAAACTTCTAGAAAATGTAATTTGAAAAATTACATGTATTAACACAAGACATCGTGTTAATTATTTTATGTGTAATTTTTCATCGGTAACTATTTAGTTGGAGAGGCATATATTTAATAAAATGGTAAAGATGCTAGGTATGATATCATCACTAAACATTGCGCACAGAAAAAAAGACGGCTAATAATAAGTTGTAAAAAAAGGATTGTTTTTTCATCACACACTGTACTGAGAAATTGTAACTTTTTTGAGCCAATACACATTTTATCACACCACACTAAAACAAAAATAGAATTTTTAAAAAAGAATTCTGAATTTATTGTAAAAATAAGCTGTTTAGAACTTTTTAAATTTCAAAACAATAACAAGACAAAATTTCCAGAATTCAATAATTTCTTGGAAATTTTCTGGTAACACAAGAAAAAATTTAGATTCACAAAAACTGCACACAAGAAAAAAGTATACTATGTGCACCAGTAATTGACACTTTGCCTGATAATTTATTATATTATAAATGATTTACTTGATATGCCCGATAATTTATTTATTATAAATGATTATGCTTTTGAAGCTTTTATTTCAGAACTATTATCAAACGGCGCTTTCTAGTACCCATTTTGACATTTGTTTTCAAATGTATGCCAAAGGGTTCTAGGTATCAGAATTTCAGATTTTAAATTGAGCGCTAAATAAAGTCTGATTCTCAGTAGCTGGCTTGATCCTGAAATTAAGATTAATTCATTATCAACCTGTTTCTATTTTAGGCATATTTCTTTCTAGAAATCAACATAAACTGTATTGTATTAGACAATCCTAAGTAATATTATAAATGCGAAAGTGAGTTTGTTTATTACGCTTTCACGCCTAAACCGCTGAATCGATTATGATGAATTTTGGTATAGAGATAGATGGGACTCTGGAAAAGGCAATAGGTTACTTAGAATTTTTTATTTTTAATTATTTTTTTAATTATTAATTAAAAACTGTTTTTACATTGCCATAGTTGGAAAATTTCACCCGTATCAAATGATTCATGTTTTGAGCTGACAGAAATGCTATTACTTCAATGAAGAATCGCGTGTATTTGAAAAACATAAAATATCACTGAAATTATACCAAATCTATCTATCTATAATAAAAATGAACGTTCTCCAGGCAAATCTACAGAACACACAGCTTTGAAAATTGGAGCATATAAGCCCTTCTGAGTCTTAGGTGGTAGCACACCTGAGACTCAGAATTTTGAAATTTTAATTACTTTCCTAACTATTAATTAAAAACTGTTTTTAGGTGGTCATGTCAGGCAAGTTTCATCCACACAAAATGATTTATGCTTTTGAAATAAAGCAGAAATTCTATTAGCAGAATCGCGTGCATTTGAAAAAATGAAATGGCATAGAAACTACGTTAATTTTACGCCAAATTAAAAAGCATAAGGAAGGTAAGTCCCAATGTGTTCTTAAAGTTCATAAATTTCCAAATCCTACCAATAATATAAATGCGTACGTTTGCGTGTTTGGATGTTTGTGACTGAATCACACAAAAATGGCTGAACGGATTTGGAAAAATTTGTAATAAAGATAGCTTATGTTCTGGATTAACATACAGGCAACCTTTCATGCATATAAATAATTCTTTAATAATACAAGTAATAATAGCTACTGAACTGATTTTAGAACTTTTTACACTGATTGAAAGTTACGCTATTCCTGAGTATTATTGTTTGTTTGTTTGTGGATTGCACTAGGGGCACTGACTGCACTAGGGTCCAAGGCCTATATGGGGAAGGCCTAGGACCCTAGAGGGGACTTTCTAAGGGATCCTAGCCCATATTTATGCGAGGTTACGGAGAAAACCATTTAAAACTCCGAGCTACTAGGTCGACATTCACGACAGGGGTTTGAACCTCGCACCTCCTGCCTTCCAGTTTCGAGAGCGGAACCTCTCAGCCACTGGTGGGCCCTGAGTGTTATAGTCTACCTTTTATGCATATATCATAAATACCGTAAATTCCGGCGTATAACGCGCACTTTTCATACAAAAAATAAGGTCGAAATTTAAGGGTGCGCGTTATACGCCGGTTATAAAAATTATAAATTTAAAACTAAGGAAAAGATGAGCATAAAAAATGAGATTTCTACATGTACCTGAATGTTGTTTATTTAAAGAAATGACATACCTTATGAACTTCAATTTTCATTATCGGAAAGCAATAATACGTTCATCATATTCATCTTCCGCTATATTTTTAGGCACATGATCAAATTCAGTTTCATCTTCACTGTTACTCTGATCCATAAATAAATCATGCGTTCCATCTCGATTGTTCGATATACTGCATTTTTTAAATGAATTTTTAATTATGTCAGGTTTAATTTCATCCCATGCTTGTATTATCCACTCACACACACTATTTCTAGACTGGCATGGCGCATTTCACCTCCTTTCGTAAATGTTCTACCTCCTTCCAACATCCGCGTTTTCCAAAATCGCTTTAAATTTCCTTAGAACGGTTTATTAATACATACATCTAATGGTTGAACTACTGGCCTAGAATAACTGCCATGTCTGTGTTACACTCTTTCATTAATTTCTTTGTATTATCCGTTAAATGCGATCTGAATATATCCCAAAGTAAAAGATTTTCTGTATTCCATAGGGCAAGTCTGTGATTGGAAAGTAAAGGGTGCGCGTTATACGGAGGGTATACATAAAAATTAAAAAATGAAGTTTAAAATTATAGGTGCGCGTTATACGCCGGCATTTACGGTAGTTCTTTTTTCTATGGGAAAATTACTTCAGCTATTTATTGTTTCATTGTCTTGACATATTTATTATTTGAAATATTAATGGTGTCATTTTTAGTAATATATATTCAAGTGTAAATTTGGTAGATGTTCTTTAATTTTTTCTAAAGTTTTTGACGTAGTATTTTTTGTGTGATATCACTATAATATTAGGGCATGCTCTGCAACCTTTTAAAAAGTTTGCATTTCATTTTATTATTTTTTTTCCATTTATACAGTAATGGCCAACAGTACAGTTATAATTTTAACTTTTTAAAAAAACTGCTATGAATTTTCAATTATCTGTGTCTTATTTTACTTTAGAATTTTTACTGCCCCTGAAAGCATTATTCGGGCCTCTTTATAAAAGAGCAGTCATTGCGTAGAACAGTTTGTGCAGAAACTTTATAAATATTTCTCTATCGTGTCCAGCTTTCGGTATTTTCACTGAGCTAACAATATTATACTAGCCGCCTTCGGAGACCACTTTTGGCCGTCGATGGCCGCTTCGCTGCCAAAATGTGCAACCTAGAGCTAACTTGAAGCCGCTTCGCGACTGGCTTGTGCAACCTACGGCACACTGTCCTCTTCGCAACCGAAATTTGCAACCTGCGGGTCGTCCGCCGGCTAGTAATTATAGATTTACGACAAAAGATAATAAAACAAAATAAACGATGCCAAATTAACCTAAATAAAAGCTATGAAATCCAACAACGTTGAAATCAAAATACATCTGGTTAAACTAATTCAAAATTAAACGCTAACATATGTCACTAAAAATAATCTAAAACACTCAATTAAACACTTCAAAATTAAAAAAAATGCTTATGGATTTATGACAAAACTGAAACAAATGTAATAAAAGTTATGGTCCAACAACGTTGAAATCAAAATGCATCCTTTTAAACGAATTCAAAATTAAGCAAACGCTGTCACCAAAACAATCTAAAGCACTCAAATAATTTTAAAATAGGATTTCACAAATGTAACGCGGTTAACATTTAAAAACAATCGGCTGAGATCAATGAAAATGAAGAAAAAAAAACATGACTTCCACAAACAACAACCCAGACAGCACAGCAAACTTGCAGCAAGCTTGATTTATCAAGTCATAAACTTGAAAATTTCACGCGTGTAAGCTTAATGCAAGCTTGAATCAAGTGTTCTAGTTTACACTTGCCCAGCTTGCATTAAGCTTGACATAGCAAGCTTAATTTCAAGCTTAAAAAATTTTCCTAATTTTTTTTTTTCTAAATACACGGGGCGCCCGTCGGCGATCGCGCCCCACATACTTTATTTTTCCACGCATTTTCCCCTCTATGCTAAAATTTTAAGTTATTTTAACTGTTTCCATCAAACGTCTGCGGCTGGGTTCGATCTCGGGAACTATGGGCTAGGAGGCCAGCGTGTTATCCGTTCCACCAATAAGCCTCGCGCTCCTATAACTAAAGTTTGAAGTGACTGGTACATTTTCTGGCCAGATCGATAAGTATGGGCGATGCCGATAAGTTTCTTTTATTTTTTCGTGGGATGAATCAAAATTTCAAAATTTAAATAATGTTATGTGTGATTTATAGACTCTATTAGCCTCATCATGGCGTAGTGGTTATGCCACTAGAAATGGTAGACGGGCGAAGTGTGAAGGTCCCAGGTTCGGGTTCCATCGCGCGTCCGTCGACCTAACCGTTCGGAGTTTTCCGTGGTTTTCTCCGAAACTTAGCGTAAATACGGGTTAGGACCCCTTAGAAAGACCCCCACGGAGGGCACCCCACCCATAGGCCTAGAACCCATGCGTAGCTAATCGGCCTTAATCCCACAACACAACACATAGACTCTACTAATAGGGAAATAAGCATAATATAAACTTAAAAGCAGGACACGTTTTAAAACTTTCAATATCGCAACACTCATGTTGAGCAATACTGCTGGCCAAAATCGAGACAGACGACTGATTTTGAAATCAATTTCGTAGTATAATTGTATTTTATTTTGAAGAATTTCCATATTTGGAAATATAGAATTTTTTTTTTTAATTCTATGTGAACCACCCATAAAGTGAAGTATATTAACTAACTAAATTGTGTTAATTATATTAAAATTTATTTTTAGGGCTAATTAATTAGTTAATGGAATTACTAATGTTAATTAGATGTAAATAAAACTAAAACTCCCCCCGTGTTACAATTTAGAGGGGCTAATCCCATTCATTCCTTCCCCTTGCGTGTTCTAATGTCCAGGTTTTGTGCGATAATAAAATAAAACGCAACTTTTACGAACTTTTCTTTATTTAATATGAGCAATTTGAGAAACGCTAGACAATTAATGTCCATTCTCTTTCACAGATGACGCCATCACTGCACGCTTTCGAAAGGGAAAATCAAGCTAGCTTGCAGCAAGCTTAAATTGAATTGAACTGTCAAGCTTGTATTAATACGTCAAATTCAAAGAAATGTCAAGCTTGTATGCTGTCTGGGAACAAATACATTTTCCTCATCTCAAAGAGTATTGCCAATTTCTAAAAAAGAATTCCCACAAAAAGTGTTTAAATGTTGTGCAAACAAAATTTTACACATTCTCAATAAATTTGCCCAAAATTAAACAAACACTTCTGGATTTACGACAAAAACAAAACAAATGTCCGAAAACAATCTAAATAAAAGTTACGATCCAACAACGTTGAAATCAAAATCCATCCAGTTAAAAGAATTCAAAATTAAACAAATGCTTGTGACAATGTCCCACAACAATTGAAAAAAAAAAAGTTATGATCCAACAACGTTGAAATCAAATCCATCCGGTTAAACGAATCCAAAATAAACGGTTACAAAAAAAAAAAAAAAAAAAAAAAACCAAATAAACAATCTAAAACACTCAAACACTTTTAAAATACGATTTCACAAAATGTCAGGCCGTTAACATTTAAAAACACTCCGGTCAGAGCAATGAAAAAAAAAGCGTAACTTCCAAAAACAATAACAATATACGTTTACGTTGCCAATTTCTAAAAAAGAATTCCTACAAATGGATGCTTAAGTGTAGTGCCAAGGCTAATTCTTGAAAAAGAGTCCAGAAAAGTGAAATCTCATCTTAAAGAGTGTTGCCAATTTCTAAAAAAGAATTCCTACGAATAGGTGTTAAGTGCTGTGCAAACAGAATTTTACACATTCTGAATAAAATTGTCCAAAATTTATTAGTTAAAAGCTGTCCTTGCAGTGCAATACGCAAAAGGAGTATTTTTGCCAGCGTCTATGACGTCATCTAATCGATCTACTCCCAGGGTTGGAAAAAAACCCGAAAAAAACCTGGTTTGTTGGTTTAAACCAGGTTTTTGGGGTTTTAAAAAAATCCTTTTATAATTACCTGTTACATACTTATAAATAAAATTATTTGTAAAATTTTCAAATAACAATTAATATTCCTTCCGAAAGTAATTAAAACAAAGTAAATAAACAATTGTTGCTATACTTATGTGGACATTGAAATCATTCAATTTTAATATTTTATTTAGAGATACTATTTTTTATATTTAGTATATAATATAATACAATATTAATTGTTTACTACATTTTACATGGAATCTTGCACTTAGATTCATCAGTAATAATGGTGATAAGTTGTTCAAAATGATATTTTTAAGGTTTAAAAATAAGTTGTTAAAACACAAAACCTCTATTTTAGAAACAAATTAAAAATGCCGCCTATAATTTAAGTTAATTAATAATTTTTAATAATGATAAAACAATAAGGTATCTATTAGATTGATATAAAAACTTATTGTTGATATTATAGGTAATTTAAAGTATCAGAATTCCATCTGTAGTATTCGAAATTTTAAATTATTCTTTAAAAAAAAACAATTTGTTTTGAACCATTGGTTCAAACCATACCAACCCTGTCTACACCAGAGAATATGTTCCGTTATTTTTTTTCAAGATTCAAGGAATGAATCCTTTGCTTCCATTCTGTGTTCACTTTTCAAGGCGTGATATCTGGCTAGATATTTAAATTTGGAAGAAGCCGCGAGTTTAAGAAAGGTAAAATTTTTAGAGATCTTTTGAGCTGTATAAAAAAATGTTGCTTTTAGTTAAGAGACAAAAATGTCGTCTTTATCAAAATTTCAACATGGCGACAGATACACCGGGGCGATGAGTCGAACCCGGCAGCGTTACGGACAGAGCTTTTATTATTTAGATAATTATTAATACTATATTTTGAAAGAAAAAACAATTACTTTTAATTCGAAACAAAATAATTATGCCAGGGTCTTGACAGTTTGTTTAATCTTTTCACAAGCTGTACTATAACAAACTGTAACAAGCGATAAGCATATAGCTATTATGAAAGTTTTAGTAATTTGAACTTTTAAAATACTTTAGCTGTTATATGGTAATGATTTTTTTTGTTATTTAGGTTTGTGAAAATCATTTTATGAAAATCATGACGTGAGATAATCACCACTACCAGCGTTTATGATCAAAATACTTGTGAAAATATTTCTGGAAAATTAGATCCAGCAAGATTAAAAGATGCCATTCCATCCTAATTTCCTGGTTGTCCGGAATATTTTTCCACTCCTAAAAGCTGTAGAGAAACACCTGAAGAGAGAGACGGCTATGAAAAGAGAATAAACAATCGAAAGAGGCTTTGAAGGAAAGTGCAGATGCAGCCGAAGAATTTAAGACCAGAAGCCAAGTCACAAGGTTCGATGAACTTCAACGGAATTTAAAGAATTTCAGCCATCATCTTATTGGACTCAAATTGTTAATGCAGACGTAATTATTTTTGCTCATATAATTACAGAAAGTGGTTCTTACATAGAATTATCTGTTGTTATTGATCGAAATTTGGGATTGAAAGTTTACAAAAAGAGATGTTCCTTAACAAAATATCGAGGGAAACATTTCCCTTTAAGTTTATGAAATTTAAATGAGTTGTTTTGTATTTTAGAAACTGTAGAAAAGATTGTATAATTTTAAATGATAATGCGTCCTTATCTGCAGGTCTATTAGAAGAAGTTTTACACAGTGAGGAAGGAAATAATACAGTAAGCTTGCTTCTTGAGCAATTGAATCTAGTAAATGCTCTGAAACAAAGAGTTAGATACTCTGCACAACTTTTGATGTTTTCATCATTAATGTATTCCATATGCCCACATGCATATAAATTTATTCGTAAATCAAATAATATTATTCTGCCTCACTCTACAACAGTCAGTTCTTTAAAAGCAACTCCATTAGAGGAACAACATGAAGAAGTTTTTTTTTTTTTTTTTTAAATATGCTAGAGAAAAATTTCCCTTGCTTTTAGAGAAAGGCAAGACAACTATTATTCTACTAGACGAAATACATTAAAATCCTTTTTTACTTTCCGAACATGTACCATGTAAGAAAAATCTTGTAATCATGAAAAAATTCGACATCGAAATTTTGGTGTATTTACACGTTTTGAGGTCTTTTGAATTCATTTATGCTAGTAATAAAAACATATAAAACATTATTTAATACGGCGGATTAATTAGTTAAAATTTTTTATTTGGGAATACCTTATTCCCCGTACATGATATATATTTCGGTTACACACATAACCATCATCAGTCGTTTCTGGATCTCACACTAATGGCGACTTCCTTTTTTATCTCTTCGTTCTTCTTCCTGAAATTTCGATGAATGACGTCATCCCATGATTGGTCGATTGTATGAAGCGCATCGTTGATGCTGCCATCTGTCGTCATTATTTCTAAGCTCTAACGAATGTAGGCATATATACTATTTTTAAAGTTGGCTATTTTTTTAATATTTTTAAAATCAATGGTATTGGGCTCTTCCAAAGCTTCGGCGTTACAAAAACGAAAATTAAAGAGCGAAAAAACGAACATTTTCAAGACATTAACCTCGAGAAACATCGGCGTTACAAAAAGGAAAATTAAAGGCGAAAAAACGAACATTTTCAAGACATTAACCTCCAGAAACAAAGTACCGCTCTGGCCCGTTTTGCTTTGGAAGAGCCCATTACCATTGATTTTTAAAATATTAAAAAATAGCCAACTTTAAAAATAGTATATATGCCTACATTCGTGAGAGCTTATAAATAATGACGACAGATGGCAGTAGGGAAGAAAGGAGAGTTCACCCCATGCGGATCCCATGTTAATTCTGCGGATCCGTTCGGATGCTTTCCCTATGCTGAGCGGGGAAGGGGGGCGTGGCCGGAAGGGATGTTGAGAGAGGAAGTTGACCGGATGTTGGAAGGGTTGATAAGAATTTTTTTTCCTTTTTTTTTTCAAATAAGGGGACTTGTAATTTTTTCAGATAGTGACATATTTTTCAAATAAGGGGACTTTGAAAAATTTTCAGACTGTGATGCATTCTCTAATGAAAATAAGGGACTTCGTTATATTTTTAAATGATTTGTACTTTATGAATTAAACCTGAAATAAAAAGTATTATTATAAAAATGAAGACCCACCAACCACCCGATAGAACGTCTACCGCCTCATTTCAAATATAAATTTTTACTATGCTTTTCCACGTCACGCTAGCCTCGCATAAATGGAGACAGGGCGTAGCACAGCAGACGCGTTGTTGGTTTTGTTTCTTTAAATAATAATAATTAACTATGTGGAACAAAGAAACGTACAACATCCCCAGGAGGCCTACAAACAAAAGAAATCTCCACACAGTGTACTACTATGCATATTTTTTTTAGCTTGGTAAAAGTTCTACCACCTATATATATATTTTTTTTAATGTTGTAGTGCCCATGTGCTAAGGTGTGCACTCCGTCTTCTTGCACATATCTTTTATCATCGATGGGAGATAATGCCACTTTATTTTGCTGAAGTATGTATATTTTGTGATATTCACTCCCAATGCGGTGTTGAATCTCCCGCGTAAATCTTGATTTGAAGAGGGCCTCTTTATAGTGCAGATGTTTCAGTTTTTTCTTGATCACAGGCGAAGAGACTCCTTTGGCTGTTTTCTTTTCGTATTTTTCCGTTAATATGGAATACATTTTAGCACGCAATCCTACGAACTCTACTGCTGGCATACCGTTAAGTTCGTCCTTAAAACAGCCAATTTTCTTTTTGTTTGCTGTACTATAGAGGGGGTGGTCAGGTGGGTATTCAGATGTATCGTATATATTTAGATGCTGCTTCATGTCTTGATAAATATCTTCTGTATAAATGTGATAGGTGAGGGAATCTGTATCCGTGAATAAGAGAGATGCCTTATTTCCATATTGCTTCTTTATGATGTTGTAGTGAAAATTGTACATATGCAGCTTGGATAATTCTAGAATTACAAAACCTGCATATAAAGGCTTATTTAGTGTAATATTTTTTCGGACACGTTCTACCCCCACTAAATCGTCACTAAAGATTCTTTGGGCGTGAAAGGAGGGTGATGCGACTAGTTTCTTGGCTCTTTTTTCATTGTTTACTAATTCAATATCAACACGATTTCTTATATTTTCCATCGTCTTTCCATAAACCGAGTTGTTCATGAGTTTAAAGAAGTCTTTTTCGAACGATGAAGTGGCTTGTTTTCTTTTATCGGTGTTGAAGTCTATGTACGACTTGAGCCAGGTTGTTTGATGAAATTTGAGCACTTTATGAACTTTTATCAACTTCATACCCAAAGATAAATACAGCTTTAAGTTCCTATAGTAAATAATGTATTGTGTTTTATTATTTAAATTGGGAACTAACTTCTCTGTGGATGTATAGGGAGCATCTTTGATTAACTGTAGGGTGGATGGTGAGAGCATATTTTTTTCAATTTTAATTTTTTCGGGAGCTAAGGGGTAGTCATTGTGTGCTTCGTGTAACTCTTGAGGGTACTCCAAGTCCACTTCTAGGATGTAACCTTCATCACTCATATCGGGAATAGACAAAATCCAATCTTCAGTTACATTTTCTGGTTGGACCCATTCAAAGTGTCCGCAGGGTAGAGGTTGCGACATTGCGAAGCCGTACAAATTATTTGCATCGAGGTAAGTTATGTAAGAACTAGGCTTTGAAGGATCATATGTCTTCATGTACTTATTCGCTTCCGCATATCGCTTGCTTATCATGGCGATACCTCCTCGGATTCCTCGCTCTATAAATAGGTACATATTAATATCCGTAAATAGTTCTAGAGATTGCTGTGTCATTTTCAAACACGCATGCCATGCTAAACCTGGTGCTGTCATAACATGAGTACAATCCAACTCATAATATGTGCTACAAAGACTCCTGAAATTTTGAAAAACATCCGCCAACTGAAGCACGTCACTTTTAACATACAAGTCGTGGTACTCTCCCAGATTCTGAATGTTAAAGGCTTGCCAGACTGCTTGAGCATGCGCATACTCTTCATCGGTAATGTTCTGATCGGATAAAGAGCTATAAAATGCTTCTTGAGGAGGTAGGCAGGTCTCATCGAATTTCTCAAAACAGGACATGTACTCATAGGGGTAGACACCTTTACGAAGGAGCAAGTCTATATTGGACGAAATGTTTTCTTCGAGGATCTTAAACTTATTTGTATCGAAATTTGCCACTAACTTTTCCAGTGAAGTACTCATAAATTGAAAGCTGTCGATGAATTGAAGTGAAACCCGCATCTTGTTATGCTCACTACTCAGTGAAAAAGAAATATATTTCTCCATGTTAGTAGCGATAACATCAATTTTATGATTTTTAATTTTACCCAATCCTTGCATTAACAGATGCCCATCATATTGCTTCAAATTGTGAAATACAATGGGAATTTTCTTCTGCAAACGATACTTCAAATTGCACTGATTATGTAAAGCCCCTCTGTAGCGACCGGTAAGGTGATCGTGATCCCTTACACGATCATTGCCCAGAAACATTTTACAGAGGGTGCAGTGTGTAGCAATTCTGAATAAATGTTCGTCTTGAGGAGACATACAAATAGGAACAATTTTTGTTAAAATATTTGCCAACTCCTCTTTTTCTAAAATCAGGTTCTCTAAAAAGTGGTCGACAGCATTTTCCCCTCTATAATACTGTATGGGTTTGTAAGATTTGCCATCTGGGCCTACGATAATATAAGCATATCCACAAGCTTTATGTAAGTTGACTTTTGTAGTATAGGATTTTTTCTCACTAGGTTGTGCGGTGGAGATAGGGAGTAACAGGGACTCAAAATCAGCATAGATAACATAAGGAAGAGGATGTTGATACTGGAATTGCGTAAACTCCATAATACTTTCTTCTGGCTGGGGCATCTTAATACATTGCGGGGGATGATCATTGCAATAGGGTAGGTGATCCTGTAACAACCTCTCTTCTGAAAACCGATGCAAGCATCGTTCGCAATAAAATCTTTGACCGTTATGATGTGTGACATCTCCCAGCAGTCTGCTCATATTACGTATCAAACAATAATGCTGGGTCTCTTCATTGGCAATGAGTAATAAATTAATGCACTCTTCATTAGATTGCTTGGAAATGTGTAGCGGGAAGACCTTATCCTCGTATCCGTATACGTTAATTCGCAAATTATTGAGTTTTTCAATGATGGGTATCTTGCAAACAGGTACAGGAAACTGTACATTTCCCATCTTGATTTCATTTTCAAAAGCTTCGTAATGATACATTCGCTCAGGATAATCTTTTCGATCAATATTCATCATATGAGCTAGAAGGCACCATACCAAGCACTTGTTGATCTTCATTTTTTATATTTACTATTGCCTTCTTATCAACTAATTGTTGGGGAAGTGGGATGTAACTACTCGCGGCTAAAGGCTGGTAGACAGCGCAGAAAATTTCTAAATTAATTACTTTTTCCAGCACCCAACCTGAACCCCGCTGGATAAACTCTTCAAATGAATTTTCGATTTTTTCCTGAGCCTCTTCAATGTGTTCTTGGATAGTTTGGGGAATAAGATCAATTAAGCATTTGGATCGAAAATGAGTGGTAATGACCTCCTCCTCCCCATCTTGTGTCATGCGCAACATCTTAACATTCAACACGGCATACCACTTCACGGCGTTCTCTTCTAGTTCCTCATGCAAATATTGATGTATTTTTGGAGACGCTTCCTCAAAAAACAGTTTAATGTCCCCCTCGTTTTCTTCAGTTGGCTCTATCGCGTGCTTGTTAAAAACATCGAGAACTCTACTATTTTTCTTCGCCCGCTTTGAATTGGAAGTGGATGGACCTGCCTTTCTTTTCTTATGGCTTACGCGGATATGCTCCTGGAGTTCAGTTTTTAGTGAAAATTGAAGTGGGCACTCGCTACACCTAAATCCTCTAGAGTGTATTTGTAAATGGCGATTTAAATCACATTTTCTGGCAAACTTCACATTCAAAGGGTTTAATTCCAGCATGGATCTTCATATGGCGAGTTAAATTTTTCTTCAGAGTGAAGGATTTTCCACACTGCTCGCAGATCTATAAAAGATCCAAAAATGCGACTTTAGAATACTTATTCTAGGCAACTACTTAAAAATTTTTTTAAACACACCTACTATAAAAATACCCTAACCTATGTATTGATTGTACCCTAGACTCATTAAAAACCTATTTTGTACCTTAGACTTAGCACTCGTAAAATAGAATAAAGACTTACCATACTTTTTAACATAAAATACACAGTAAAAAAAAAAAAATCATACCTTAGAATATATTCAATAAAAAATCAATCCTATCAACACCAAAAATTTTTTTTTAAACCATAATATCCGTTTTTTACAAGTATGCATACTTATAAATATTTTGTTAAACTTTTTTAAATAGGACACACATTTTAAATAAATGCACCTTAATAGATATCGCATAGAAGCGTAAAATCGCTAATTTTTTTAAACCATGGTATGCCTTTTTTAAAAAAATAGCCAACTTACAAATATGAGTAAATAAACAAAGTATTTTTTTAAACCAAGTTTTAATTTTAAGTTAAATAATTTTACAACAAATATTTTTTTTTAATCAAGAGTTAATTTATTTTATTTATTTTTAAATATGATGTGCTGCAGAATCACAAAACACAGCGTAAAATTTTTAAGTGCATCAACGCTAAACTATGCATTTTATAAACGAAAACCATGGTATGCATTTTTAAAAGTAACCAACTTAGAAAAAATACATAAACCAATTTTTAAATAAATAAACAAAGCGTATCAACGCTAAAAATTAAAAACCATAAACACATTTTTTAAAGTAACCAACTTAGAAAAAATACATAAATAAATTTTTTAAATAAATAAACAAAGCGTATCAACGCTAAAGATTTAAAAGTATTCCACATCACGCCTAAATATACATGAACCCTGAGTACTTTTTAATATAAACACACTCAAATAAAACACACTCAAATCAACAAAAACAGTGGTTTGTCAGTTCACGAGGGTAGTCCTAAGATGACCACTGTTTTTGTTTGTTTAATTAGTCATAGGGAGGGTTCCTTATCTGTTGATAACAGATCATTCGCAGTTCAGCTCTCATACTATTAAGACGTGTTTCATTTTTGTTTAAAACGATTTTAGCAGATTAGTATTCTACAATGAATTCTTCAATGAACGAGACTTTGAATTTTTCCGATCAAGACGTAAGTACTGTTCTTTTTCTTTTGTATTTCATAGTGCATAGAATTTAATTTTTAAGTATTATTATTATGTTGTTTAATTGTTTATACATGTAATATGTTCAGAGCTTAGATTTCACGCACGCTATCATTAATAAGTTTTATTCCGTGTAAACTTGTGTTTAGGCAATTCATTAAATAAAAACTTGTTTAAGTAATAGCGTAATTAAAAGTTTATTTATTAGTGGAATGTACAATATATGCATGTTTATTTAATTAAGTAGTATTCATTAGCGTAATTAAAAATTTGTTTGTTTATTTATTTAATTAAGTAGTATTCACTAGCGTAATTAAAAGCTTGTTTCTTTAATTAAGTAGTATTCAATAATAAGTTTTATTCTGTGTAAACTGGTTTAGGCAATTCATTAAATAAAAACTTGATTAGGTATTGGGGTAATTAAAAGTTTTTTTTTAATTAAGTAGTATTCATTAGCGTAATTAAAAACATGTTTAGGTAATTAAGCATTATTTATTAGCATAATTAAAAGCATGTTTATTTAATTAAGTAGGATTCAATGCAAGGTTGTTTAATTAATTTTTAATATTAATTATGTATTTTTAATGAACCGATTATGTTGCAGGATTCTTGTATACATTTTTGCTATGACTTAATTCTATTTTTTATATTTTTCAGTTTATCGACTTTGGAGTGCCAATGGAGGAGCTCAACAGAATTATAGACGAAGCCAGTAAAGCTGATGATTTAGATCCTCAAGAGATAGCTACCGAGCCACAACCTGGACCTTCGTATGCCATTGCGCGGAAGCAAACAAGCACAAGTGATCATTTAAATGTAAGTCATATTTTATTTTTAAAGTGTATTTAAAAGAAAATTAAAGTAAACTTATAAAATTTATTAGGTATCGCCATGATAAGCAAGCGATATGCGGAAGCGAATAATAAGTACATGAAGACATATGATCCTTCAAAGCCTAGTTCTTACATAACTTACCTCGATGCAAATAATTTGTACGGCTTCGCAATGTCGCAACCTCTACCCTGCGGACACTTTGAATGGGTCCAACCAGAAAATGTAACTGAAGATTGGATTTTGTCTATTCCCGATATGAGTGATGAAGGTTACATCCTAGAAGTGGACTTGGAGTACCCTCAAGAGTTACACGAAGCACACAATGACTACCCCTTAGTTCCCGAAAAAATTAAAATTGAAAAAAATATGCTCTCACCATCCACCCTACAGTTAATCAAAGATGCTCCCTATACATCCACAGAGAAGTTAGTTCCCAATTTAAATAATAAAACACAATACATTATTTACTATAGGAACTTAAAGCTGTATTTATCTTTGGGTATGAAGTTGATAAAAGTTCATAAAGTGCTCAAATTTCATCAAACAACCTGGCTCAAGTCGTACATAGACTTCAACACCGATAAAAGAAAACAAGCCACTTCATCGTTCGAAAAAGACTTCTTTAAACTCATGAACAACTCGGTTTATGGAAAGACGATGGAAAATATAAGAAATCGTGTTGATATTGAATTAGTAAACAATGAAAAAAGAGCCAAGAAACTAGTCGCATCACCCTCCTTTCACGCCCAGAAAATCTTTAGTGACGATTTAGTGGGGGTAGAACGTGTCCGAAAAAATATTACACTAAATAAGCCTTTATATGCAGGTTTTGTAATTCTAGAATTATCCAAGCTGCATATGTACAATTTTCACTACAACATCATAAAGAAGCAATATGGAAATAAGGCATCTCTCTTATTCACGGATACAGATTCCCTCACCTATCACATTTATACAGAAGATATTTATCAAGACATGAAGCAGCATCTAAATATATACGATACATCTGAATACCCACCTGACCACCCCCTCTATAGTACAGCAAACAAAAAGAAAATTGGCTGTTTTAAGGACGAACTTAACGGTATGCCAGCAGTAGAGTTCGTAGGATTGCGTGCTAAAATGTATTCCATATTAACGGAAAAATACGAAAAGAAAACAGCCAAAGGAGTCTCTTCGCCTGTGATCAAGAAAAAACTGAAGCATCTGCACTATAAAGAGGCCCTCTTCAAATCAAGATTTACGCGGGAGATTCAACACCGCATTGGGAATGAATATCACAAAATATACACACTTCAGCAAAATAAAGTGGCATTATCTCCCATCGATGATAAAAGATATGTGCAAGAAGACGGAGTGCACACCTTAGCACATGGGCACTACAACATTAAAAAAAAATATATATAGGTGGTAGAACTTTTACCAAGCTAAAAAAAATATGCATAGTAGTACACTGTGTGGAGATTTCTTTTGTTTGTAGGCCTCCTGGGGATGTTGTACGTTTCTTTGCTCCACATAGTTAATTATTATTATTTAAAGAAACAAAAACAACAACGCGTCTGCTGTGCTACGCCCTGTCTCCATTTATGCGAGGCTAGCGTGACGTGGACAAGCATAGTAAATATTTATATTTGAAATGAGGCGGTAGACGTTCTATCGGGTGGTTGGTGGGTCCTCATTTTTATAATAATACTTTTTATTTCAGGTTTAATTCATAAAGTACAATTTGTTTAAAAATATAACGAAGTCCCTTATTTTCATTAGAGAATGCATCACAGTCTGAAAATTTTTCCAAGTCCCCTTATTTGAAAAATATGTCACTATCTGAAAAAATTACAAGTCCCCTTATTTGTAAAATATGTGAAAATCTGAAAAAATTACAAGTCCCCTTATTTGAAAAATATCTTAAAGTCTGAAAAAATTAGAAGTCCCCTTATTTGAAAAAAAAGGAAAAAAAAATTCTTATCAACCCTTCCAACATCCGGTCAACTTCCTCTCTCAACATGCCTTCCGGCCACGCCCCCCTTCCCCGCTCAGCATAGGGAAAGCATCCGAACGGATCCGCAGAATTAACATGGGATCCACATGGGGTGAACTCTCCTTTCTTCCCTACTGATGGCAGCATCAACGATGCGCTTCATACAATCGACCAATCATGGGATGACGTCATTCATCGAAATTTCAGGAAGAAGAAAGAAGAGATAAAAAAGGAAGTCGCCATTAGCGTGAGATCCAGAAACGACTGATGATGGTTATGTGTGTAACCGAAATATATATCATGTACGGGGGAATAAGGTATTCCCAAATAAAAAATTTTAACTCATTTATGCTATTTTTACGAGATGTATGTATGTATGTGTGTTTGTGAGTGAACACGATAGCTCCTAAACGGGGCATTCGATTGAGCTCATATTGGGTATATATATTATAAACCACCGTCACAAGACCGGTATTGTTTTTGGTGTGTATAGGACTTATAGTTTTTCTACAGGGCTACGACAAAGATTTCTCTTACATGATGGCCTATGGGGGGGAAATTCTTGAAAGTGCGCTAGCGTTTAAACGGTACATTCGATTGACCTAAAATTGGGTATATATGTTATAAACCACCATCGTAAGACTATCGTATTGATTACCGTCGCACCATGATTACCGATACACCATCCTATTGATTTTGATGTGTATGGGACTTATAGTTTTTCTACAGGGCTACAGCAAATATTTCTTTTACATTATGGCCTACGGGAGGAAATTCTTGAAAGTGCGCTAGCGTTTAAACGGTAATTCGATTGAGCTTCCATTTGGTATATATGTTTGAATTATTCATGTATTAAAATTTATTTAAATGCTTGGTGTTCGGAAAGTCGAGTGGAGCCACTCCAGATTTTTTTACTTTACTGGTGGTAGTATTCTTGGCATGTCTTACAACGGACAAGATGCTGCTACGAGTGCACAAGTATTTATATCTAGCATATTTTCGGCATATAAGGATGTAGTACATATTATCCAGTAAAAACTATTACAGCTGACTTACTTTATTCTGTCCTTAGAAAAGTTATTGTAGGATTAGAAGAAATAGGGTTGTTTGTAATTGCTATTATGTCAGATAACAACTCGATCAACAAAAAAACTATGTCGTTATTAGCAAATCCTCCACAAACAAGTATTGTCGAGTTGCATCCAGTTTCTCCTCAAAGACCTCTTTTCTTTGTTATTGATCCTGTAGATATTTTAAAATGTATAAGAAACAATTGGATTAACCAAAAAAATGAGGAACAGTGTATGTTTTTAACACTTTCAAATAAGGTTGAAAAGTGTTTATGATTTCGGTTTGTCTGTCTGTCCGTCCGTGCTCTAACTTCCGTAAGTATGCATCGATTTCTACGAAATTTAAATATGTTATTCTTATCTACTGTACCATGTACAATATTGAAAATGGCCTATGTAGCATTTATAGTTTTTCTACAGGGGCACTCAAAATATTCCAAATACATTTCGCTCAATGCGAAGTTTTTCTTTAAAGCGTATCATCCTACTACACAGTTACGCTGATCCCTGACTTCAAGATAAAACTTTTTCCGCCATTACTGCAAAAAGATAATACAGTCAACACAAAAAGCCTAATAACTTCTTCACCGTTTGTACGATCTATGGAAACATAATTATGTGTAAAAATATAAAAAACAATCTGGGGTACTTAAAAAATCTTAAAATCCACCCGTTCCCTCATTTTAAAGCGATATTTCGCTTTTTTTCAGCACAATTTTATTTCCGAGAGTAAAAAAAAATTAGTCATTTGCGAGACAAAATTACCTATTAAAGTGAATATGACGTCACACAATTGGGATTCGATTAAGTTTAAAATAGTTTTTCTGGATTACGCAGTTTATTAATTTTTTTTTTTTTCACAAATAAATCATCTAAATGGTTATGAAAATAGCTGTGTACACGAAACGAAATCTTTCGACTGCATAGAGATTCCGCGTTTTTTCAGAAGAGCATGAAATTTGATTTGGGTATATAATAAAAATTGAATACGAACTTATTTATTTTAGGTGGATGAAGATTAAATATATTGAGTGTAGACATGCTTTCGTCCAATGTTTTTTCTAGAGCCCGTTGTAATTGCCTCCACAACGGGCTTCTAGTTTTAGAGATATTCTGCTATTTGAAATGAAACAAAATTGATATATGTTATTAAGGATTACAAGATGAAGCTTTCCATCAAAAATAATGTCTGTATAGTTAATAGTTTTTCTACAGCAGTACTCAAAATAATTTCAATACAATACGGTCAGTGGCAGTTTAGAGACAGGCAGTGATCGCCAATGTTGGCGACTTTTGTGATAAATTGCCAAATAGGGTGCGAAAAAAATGAGCCAGACTTCGCGATATTTTCATTATTCGGCGATAAATCGAGAAAGATACTTACGTATTATTCCTGCGGTCATTAACACCAAACTATTTTTTCCTCAAATTTGCTGGCAAACTGTCGCCAATAGTGTTCCGAATCATAAATAATTTCAAGTGTCCAGCATTTATCTTGGCGAAAAAATGCTCATATTGACGGACCGCCGAGATAATACATATGTACCTCGAAAAATATCTAATTTGATTATATTAAGCTATGACGATTTCATTGGGAATTTTGAAAATTCATTACTATAATTAACCGATTTAGAGTATTGTGTTTTGTTAAGGAATGGCTAAGGGTTTCCTGCTTAGGAGTGGGAGGGTGTTGCGTCGGTTGGAGGAATTTCTTCAAACGACGAAAGCCCGTTAATGAGTTACAACCCAAAACGGGTTAATTTATTTACATGGAACAAAATAGCAAACTTTGAATCTTTAGCTCATGGAAAATTAATTTTAGACTGCTAGCCCTTAAAAGAAATAAATTTCTCGCTCTCTGTGTTTATCCGATACCGTTATGTTGTATAAAAAGAATACTTATATTTTTAACTTACCAGCAAGTTTGAGAGGTCTTTATGATTTCGGTTTGTTTATCTGTTCTGCTGTCCACCCGTCCAGTGTTCTAACTGCTGTAAATAAACACCGATTTGGCGAAATTTATGTTTTTCTATACATAGTACCATGTACCTTATTGAAAATGGTGCAAGTAGAATTTATATTTCTTTTACAGGAGAGAAAAAAATCCAATACATCGCATACTATGGGCAGTTGTTCTTGAAAACGCATTTTAGAGATATTCGGTTTTTTGAAAGAAAAGAAAGTTGACATACATATCATTAAGGCTCTCAAAATAACGCTCTCCATTGAGAATAGTGTCTGTATTATTAATAGTTCTTCTACAGGACTCAAAAGAATTCCAATACATTACAGTTTGTGGCATTTGAGAGACACTAATACATTTCTAGCACTAGACAATGAGTATAAAATTTTTATACTCTTCAGTTAAACGCTGGAAAAAAAATTGAATTTTTTACAAGGTCTCATAAAATTGCATTTATAGTGATAATACAACACTATCTGAATTTCCGAAACCTTTCCCGTTTTAAGGAAAATACATCGCCAAATTCGTCGCAAAAACATTTTTGTGTAGGAAAGTTTTTTATAATCTATGCGTTAGGCATGATTTATCTTTCTTGTTTCCAAATTTTTAACAGCTTCCCAGACAAGGTTGAGATAGAAACAGCTTCTTTCTTAACAATAAAGAAGCTTCGTGATATTGAACATTGTGATTTGGTAAGGTTTGGGAAAGGTCTTTTCGCTTAAGGCCTTATACCCAACAGACCTTGAGAGGCAAAACGTAAAATTAGTTTTGCAGGTATTAAATGAATACATTATAAGTGCCTTGAAAGAGCTTGGGGAGAAATACCACTTAAGACATTTTCAGGGATGTTAACTCCAACACTCGATTTGGGAGCACCCCGGGAGCAGAAAAAATTTCATTTGGGAGCACCTCGGGAGCAGAAAAATTCCATTTGGGAGCACAAAAAAATAGTTTCCGAGAGGAAAACTAAGATTCGAGATCAGAATTAACATGATTTTGGAGCATAAAATTGAAGATTTAGGAACACAATAAATGCATACAAGAAAAGCAAAGTTTGCAAGCAAACACCATTTGCTAAAAGCAAAACACTATTTGAAAGCACTTTAGGAAAGCTCTGGAAAAAAAAGGGTGTATTACAGGCTATGCTATCAGCAACTTGGTAAAAACAATACATGGATTTACATGGACGGAAGGAATTTTGTGTGTGTGTGTGTGTGTGAAACTGCTCTTTTTAATGGTTTTCATATAAATGCTAAATGGAAAGAGAGTGGGAGGGAAGTATTTCTTATATGCAATGGTACTTTTAATGCATGTTCGAAGGTTGTAAAAATACTAATATTTAAATGGTAGAATTAACATTTCTGCCGTTTATATCATTCTAGAATTATGTATTCAAAATTTAGTCTATTTTAAAATAAAGATTTTAATTACGGATCTATAAATGAAATTCGTAACACATTCTGAAAAATTTGCGGACGCACTTTGGCTGAACACGGGCCCAGGGGCGTCGCCCCGTCTGCCCCCTCTCGTAGAGCCTGCACACACACAAAAAGAAAAACAGTGGTGTAGTTTTAAGAAAAAAAGGTTTAGGAGCACTCGCAACTGAAGACTCAAAAATCATGCGTCCATGATGAAAAGGGAAGAACGCTTACTTTTGCTGACATAAGCTCGAATGAAAAAGTAGTGAGACGGCATCTCCCCGCTCATGATCTTCACGGGCCGAAAATGTCTAGCCCGGCCCGGCATTTTATCAAAATAAAAAATTCAGACCCGGTCCAGCTCGTATATTAATCATGATTTAAGGAAGGGGGGGGGGGAATCACAAGCCAATCGTTTGGTCTTGTCCAAATTTTAGGAGAACAAAAATTTCCGGAAAGGCTCGATTTTGCAAGCGCAGAGGACCGTCTTTAAGAGTATACGCTTGTTCCGGTCCATTCTAGAAAATGCTGAGGTCAGGCCGTGCCTTGAATGAATCGTGCTGCAAAAGCCTGGGCCCGCACAGATCTCTACCCCCCGCGACTACACCACTGGCAGCGGATTTCCGGATTATTTTGAAATGAAATATTCTATTAATTCAGACAGCCTAGATTCTGATTTCTAAACCGGTCATGCTTCCAATTTTCATTCTTGCTACGGGCCGGGTCATAAACCGTGATTTTTTAGGGTCTGGGACGTCACCGTAATATACTGTTTTCTTTACGGACCGGTCTGGTTTAGATCAGGGGCGGCCCTGCGGTACATGACACCCACTCCACCCTGCAAACGTAGAAAAAGACGTCCCTTTTACTTTTTTCAAAATTGCTTTTATGATTTTAAGTTGGAAATCGTGCCCCTTCATAAACAAAAAACGGTGCCCGTTGCGATGATTACTTGTTTGCCTATCTGGCCGGCCCTGATTGAGATGACTAACAAAGCCCGACTGGTCCGATCCGGGGCGGGTAGAATGGCTTCGGAATGCAGCTTTCGTACGCAGTCGCAGACCGGCGCAAAAATCGGCTAAAAGCGCAGTTCGGCGCAATATTTGTGTTTCGGCGCACCCTGAAAGAGTCAAAATGACGTATTCGGCGCAGACCGGCGCAAAAATCTGCTAAAAGCGCAGTTCGGCGCAAGAATTTGTGTTTCGGCGCAGAATTAACATCCCTGCATTTTAATTCCACAGCTTCTTTTATAAACATAGTTTTAAACTGGTGGAAAATAGTTAACGTAAAAAACTGTACCAAAGGATTCCGTAAGAGAGATCATTTTATGGAAACACTAATTAAAAAATGATTTTTGCATGCAATACCTAGAAAAAATACATAATTGGTTGGATTGCTGGAAAAAGTCTGGATGTCAGACTGAAACATTTTGCTTTTGCACACACCACACATGCACTGCTAGAGTTAGCAACATATTGCTTTGAAGAATTAAACATGAAATACTTTTTAGTAGGAACAGATCCGTTAGAAGAAAAGTTTGGAAAATACAGGCAGTTAGCTGGCTGTCAATACAACATTTCTATTAGGCAGATGTTTGAATGTGTGGCAAAACTTCGTGTTCAGAATTCTCTGGACTTATTTTTAAATTCAAATAACTATAGTATTGTAAACATAAATTCCCAAGATTTCTTAAGGTCAAGTCCTAGCAAGAAACAGACCCTATATCCTATATGTTACAATCATCTGGACCAGTTCAGTTACAAACTATTTTGAATAATATATAACTTGAAATTTCTTGAATAGGTACAAAAATGATCATTTAATAAAATGACAAACTAAAAACACGAAGAAAGTGCCCGATTCATTTTATTTTTCATTTGAAATATTTATGTCAATGCCTCTTTCTCCAGATGGCGCCACTGCACAAGTATTGACGGAAGGGTTTCCAATGAAAAATAAAATGTATTAGAAGCTATCTCAGTATTTTTAATTTATGACATTTTATAAAAGGATCATTTTCACCCCTTTTCACCAAATTTCAAGGTTTTATATAAAGCAGTTTCTAAATGAACTGGTCCAGATGATTGTAACACAGCGAGTATAGAGACTATGCCTGGCTAGGACTTCACCTTAAATAATTCTTCTGTCACACAAGGCACCGAGACACATCTTGATCAAAAAAGTATGCCAGAAAAATAAAACGATTTGAAGATAACGAAACTGATATGCAGAATATTAAAATACGAATACGTAAAAGATGAGCTCTGTTTAATTTAATAACATTTGTATATTACAGATCTTTTAATTATTATGAGCTGTAACCCAATAAATAATCTTTTAATGTTTGTATTGTTGTTTAATTATTATTATACACAGACACCAGGAATACAAGCATTGAATAAAGTTTTAATGATTGCCTTTCTAAATAATCTTGAATTCTTCACAAATAAAATTATTTTATTATGATGATTGTCTCTATATGCGTAACACTTAGTTAGCATCGTTCTTGTAATAATAAAACAGCAACATTTTAAATGGATTCACAGTGTATTATTAAGTGATTATACATATTTAATTTTCAAACCATAAAATCTAGCTAGAACACTTCTAATCTTCATTGTGAGATTTCATTTAAAATGTTAATAATAATTGAATAATAAAAATAATTAAAAAGATCTTACTTTAAAAAGGCATGGGAGGTTTTTAATGAATATTTGTACTATTTTAAACTCAGAAAACTCAAAATCAACTCAATGATGTATCATTTATACAGTGTTTGCAATAACGTAATAATTTTAGAACGCTAATATTCTTTCTATTATCAAAGTTTTGAAGCGAAATGCGATATCATCATCATCTATTTAAATATTAAACAGACAATAACTCATTCCGAGCGGTTAATAATAAAAAACAGTAATTATAAAATGGATACTTAATGCATTTCAATAGGAGCTGGTGGATGTAAATACTGCCAGCAGACGAATTTTAGCATTGAACTCAGAAGCCATGCAAAATGGCCATTGGTCAACTGGAGCCCCTGCCATCGGAATGCGAAATCGTCCGAATGCACTTTCGGAGGAGCGATTCTGATGTTCTCGTAGTGTTCATAACAGAATCTGTGGAAACAAGTTTCCGATAAAACTTGATTCTGATCGAAAATTAATTCTGCTGTATTTGGGGTAGAGCCCTAGGATCGTACAGAAAATTTTTTAAAATAATTTTTTGCACTCTAGTAGTAAAGGTTTACATTCAATTTCATGTATAACTACTGGTCTTCTTAAAGAGATATCTCTAAGAGTTTCTAAGATGAAAGGCTCTTTTTTTTTTTTTTTTTCTGAATGTGTTTTGTATCCAAAATTAAAGTGTCACTTCTTGAAAATTAAGGACAGGAATTTTTTAACAAAAAATACTTAAAAGAATAGGTGTTTAAAAGATAAATTTTAAAAGTTGATTGAAGTACTGATCTCTAAATTTGCATGTTTCAAAGTCATGTACTGGTCATTCGATAGCTTTTTGAGATAAAAGCGAAGCTGTCTTTCTTTCTTCGACTGATTGTAAAGATGCCTCGCAACGTGCAGTTTTCCGAAATGGAAATTGCCTGAATCTATCATTTGGATGCTCGTGGAATGAAAGTTGTAGATATTGCAAGAAAACTTGGATGTAGTAAGGCTGGTATTTGTCGAATTCTGTCAAAAGGTGACAATTTGGAAGCAAAATCTCGCACTGACAAACAAAGAAAAGAACTAAACAGCAAGACAGAGATATCTTCAGGTTAGCTTCAACCCAGAACTTGTCTGTGCGGTTAATTTCTAGAGAAGTGACCATTCCAGTATCAAAATCCACAGTGCATCGATGTCTGCATGTAAGTAAATTTTTTTTCTTCAAGAAGTTCAATTTAGATGGCCCCGATGGATGGGCATATTACTGGCACGATATTCTCAAAGAACCGAAAACTTTTTTCAGCAGACATCGAGGAGGGGGGTCACTCATGGTATGGGGAGCATTTTCCCATAATGGAACTACTGATATTGTTTTTTTAAAAGGTTGTCAGTGTTCCAAAGATTACCAGATAATGCTTGAAGTACAGTTACTCCCATTCGGAAAGTTGCTAGGGGACGACAAATGGATATATCAGCAAGACAATTGCTCCATTCACGTCTCAAACTCCAGAATGCAGTGGTTTAGATGAAACCAAGTAGCTGTTATGGACTGGCCAGCCCTAAGTCCTGACCTGAACCCAGTGAAGAACCTTTGGGGAATATTAGCTAGAGACGTATACGCTAATGGGCGTCAATTTGAAACAGTTCAAGATCTAAAGCTGCAAATTGAAAGAAGTTGGTTTTCTCTAAAGCCAGAATATCTTCAAACTCTTATTTCGAGTATGCCTGATCGAGTTTTTGAAGTGATAAGAAAAAATGGCTGAAAAATTTGAATGTTAAAGAAAAAAAAAAAAAAAAAAATGAGTTGTTTATAAACTTTTGGGACACTAAATTTTCATTTTTAGTTTTTATTGCAAAGTCTGTGATTGGCTGATATTATTATTGTCTTGATGTTAATTATAATTAAAAATGCTTTTTGAAATATTTATTCATCTTTTTCAATTGTAAAATGAAAAGAACTGTTGTCTATAAACTTTTGGGATACACTGTAGCGTTCCAAGTCCATATGTAGCTGGACATTTCTTTAGCTTGGTAAGTAACTTTTACATAAAGTCCACTTTTAACAGGAATTTTTTTCTCACCAACAAAATTTGACTTATCTTATTTTGAACATTTTTCCTATTTGCATTCAGTCTCAAATGAATAAAGAAATAAAGCAAGTCAGAATTTTTTGGAGACATCCTGCACGTATGCACTGTGATGTTTCTAAAGAGATTTTTAATTAGACAAAAATTAAGTTAATAATTGTTTTAAGGTGATATGCATATAAATACACAAATTTTTGCTTGTAGTAGCAATATAGATATTTTATACATTCTTAACTAAGGGGAATTTTATTCAGCCTCCTTACTGTTAAATATAATGATGTACAAACCTAATATTCAAGTTAATTAATTATTTTGTTTTTGCTTAAGTTTATTTTCTGTTTTTGTTTTTTCTTCCCACCTCTTTTTATCATAATAGACTGCTTAGGATAAATACTCCATTTTTTATTTGCAGTTCTGTGACTCAGAATTTATTTTTTTTTACATTGCTTTGCTTTCTATGTCCCCTTTTAGCCACAGGCTGCATTTTAATATGCATATTACCTTACAAGGACCATCAACTTATTTTTTGTGCAACTAAAATTTTTTTTAGAAAGTTCAAACAGCATAATGCACATCAAAATATTGAGTACGAAGCTTCTTTACCAATCATGAAAAAAATTATGAACAAGGAATACAATATTAAAAACAGCTAAATTTACATCAAATCATAGACAACAATCAAAATGCTTCTATTTGTACAACAACATGCACTCAATACTCCAGATGATCTTTCTCATGTTAAAGCTTCATGCTTTGCTTCAGAGGATTTTTTTTTCTCTCTCTTCATATTACACAGCACATACATCTTTCTTGATTATTTTTACAAATGTGCAGTTTTCTTTCCGAGAGTATCCTTTCTGAACAAATCCCATACATAATGCTTCCCACACCTCTGTGTCGGGGCACGTGCTCTCAAGTGTTGTTTTTGAGAGAATGCTATCTGATATGTCATACACATAACATTTCCACACTGTTAGGGTAGGAAGATACCTTTTTTAGTACCATTCTGAGAGAAAAATTTTTGTTACATATGTAACATAAATGATTTTTCTTCAAAGTGTGTATGAAGATGTCCAAAGTGTTCTTTCTGAGAGAATGTTTTGTTTATTTTTTGCACAGCTTAAAATTTTTTTTTAAGTTAAAACAGCAGAATAAACACATGGCACACAAATAAATAGGACACATAGTTTTTTCTCTGAGCAGGCAAAACTATTCAAGTGCCATCTGTTGGAAAAAAAATTCTGACATTCTAACTTGGGCAGAGTTTAAAAAAAAAATCCAACCCAGGTGGGTTTTATAAGACTTTTTAAAGTATAACACTTTTGGATTCAAGTTTTATAGTTTTATTTCAAAACAGACCAATTTTAGTCTAAAAGAAAACTTTCATAACAAAGTAATAATTAATTTAAACATGAAAATAACTTCCACTTTAATGTAATACCAGGAGTCGAACCAGGATTTTTTTCCAGGGTCCATTTGTGTGAAAACGGCTTATTTTTGTGAATTTCAGTACTTAATTTTGCGAATTTCAACGCTCATTTTTGTCAATTTTTTTAAAAAGTCACTTTTTTTGTTGAAAATAATTGATATATCAGATTAAAATGTAGGGTAAAATGCCAATGTAGGCTGTTTTACTTGATTGTATTTTTTGTGAAGGGGCCGTTTTAATGGATTAAATTTTTGTGAAGGAGGCTGTTTTAATCGATTATATTTTTGTGAAGTGGCCGTTTTATTCGATTATATTTTTGTGAAGTAGCCGTTTTAATTGATTTTAATTTTGTGAAGGGGCTGCAAAACAGACCCAACTTTTGTCTGCATCAATCTCTGAGTACCATACCCAATTGTTGATATCGAGGGAGAAATAATAAGGGTGTTCAACTGATACAGAGATTGAGGTTCTTTGTGTGAAACTCTAGGATTTTCTAGGTCCAGCCAGATGTTTAAGTTAGAACTCAAGTAATTTCGTTATCAGGGTAACATGACCGGCAAATCCTGTAAAACTCGGGAAATTTAGAAATTGGGAAAATGAAGAATTTTCATGAAAACCGGGAAATACGGGGGAAAAATATATTTGCTGCAAAAAATTCATTTACCCTTTTAAATTAACGTAAACTTTAAATTTCTGTTTGTAAAAGATTATGCCTGCATTTTGCATTTCAGTAAAAAGTGAAGTTGCAAACCAAACCTCAGCCTTTGTTTTTTTTGAAAAGCTGCAGTCATGCCAATCGAAGTGCTTAATTGACGCCAATGGTATGCCTATGAAACCGAGAGAGCTCGTTAGAGAAAATTTATCCCCCTTTTCCCTTCTGAGCTCCACTCGGTCCGCGAAATCTTCCAACAGAACGTTGGAACTTTCCTTTATAAAGAGCGATATTCCCTTTTGTGCTCCCTCCTGGTAGAATTTCCCCTTCTAGTTCTTCCCTATCCCCTTGTATGTGGGCACTGTTAGACACACTTCCCGTGTTTGTTTTCACACTTTCTTGTTGGTTATCCCCACCTCGTACCTCGTGTGTGTACCACACACCACAATCTGTCAGTTTGTTAGTTTCATCTGCATACGTATTTTTGATTAAATGTCTATTTTAGAGCTTTTGTGATGTCTGCTGGAAGTGGCAGGAAAGTTTACCCAGAGTGGCTAGAAGTTGCAAAAGAAGATGAAAGCCAAGTGAAATGGGTACTAAAATAAGTGCCAAAATTGAAAGGATATGAAATCACTTAAATAAGTGTAATGAACATTCTGCACCTTCAAATGTTACTTCCTTTGGATTAGATAAAGATGAAGATGCTCCTACTTCTGCAAGGAGTGCCGAAAGAGAAATTAAGAGTCTTCAAGAAAATATGAGAGGTGAACTTCAGTAATAGTGCCATGTACAAGCCTAAGCGAAAGAAAACTAACGATTTTGCAGTAATAAATTTTTTTTAAAATATATAACGGGCAGGAACAAGCAGATTAGCATTGTCCCTTACAAGAGCCCGAATGTATGATCATTTTATTATGGGGGCACCCAGTGGCCGGTCAGCATTACCTCCTATGAAGGGACGAACACAATGACAACCATGCCCAGTCGGGGTCGAACCCCAGCCGCCGGGAGTTGAACCCGAAACCAGAGTATGGTGCTTTACCCACCATACAACTCGGTCGGCCAGTAATAACTACTGATACTCTAAAATCGAATTCGGATTTAAAAGTAGCAAAAATTTTCTATAGCAACAACACAGCATTTAATACTGCAGATAGTACTGAATACAAGGACATGATGATGACATTGAGACTTGATTATTCTGGTCCCAGTAGCAGTGATTTGGGTGGAGAGTTCTTAGATGTAGTTAGCGATAGGGAATGCAATCCCGCACTGTTTTTCATCCTGCGGGATTGAGATTCATTGATCCCGGGGGATCCCGCAGGATTGACATTTCATTTAGCTAGAACCTCATTTCAACAGAGAAAAGAGTATGATTTAAGCACTATGAAGTTTAAATTTAATAATAATAATTAATCTTATGAGATAATTAATACAATAACTTACAGAAATAGGAAAATATAACCATGATGTTCAGAATAATATATTAAGCTATGTCTTATGTTAGTTGCTAAAAATGAGGAATTCGCAGAAATATACAATTTATAGATATGTTCACATATTTACGTTATTTTCTTAGTTGATGAAAAAAGAATGTACAAAATCGAACAAATCCAATGAATCCTTCCCTAGTCGAGATTTAATTTTAGTAAAATAGCTAAAAGTGTGCATTATATAAAAAATTAAAAACTAAAATGAAAACTTGCTATAATTAATTCGTGACTTTTCGCTAAAAGATAAAATTGTATGAAATATTTCAGTTCATTTGGAGAATGGGAATTTTGCGAAAAATTTAGATTACAATGCTTAGATTTAGATGTTCGATCCAGACTCCGATTGGAAGATAATTTAAAAAAATAAAACTTTGAATTAAATTTTGTAATTATTGATTCATTTATTGTTAGATAAGAGACATAAATAGTAAAAAAATTTCGGTCTATTGACACTGAAAGCATCGTGAAATTGTAATAAAAAATAATTTTTTTCTCAGTGCCAATCCCGTGGGATTAGGAGTGTAATCCCGCGGGACAAATCCCGCAAACATTTGTGCGGGATCCCGCAGGATCCTGTTCCCGCGGGATCGGGATTGCATTCCCTAGTTAGCGATGATGTGGACAATAATATTAAAAAGCAACTTGATAAAAATATCTCAGTTACTTTATTATTGGATGGGTGGTCAAATATTAAGAATGATCCTGTGATTGCCACATCCTTGCATACAGGTCACACTTCTTTTTTTCTAAAGGCAGTGGACTGTGGAAGTAATGAAAAGACTTCTGAATATTGCTCAGAAATCGCAATTGATGCAAGACAGAATTGCAATGAAATTCCTGAAATTGAGGTATTTGCTGTATGTACAGACAATGAAAATAAAATGGTGAAAACACGAGAAATTTTAAAAGAGAAATATTCAAATATGGTGTTTTATGGGTGTTCTGCCCACTATTTAAATCTTTTAGAAGAAGGAATTTCAAACAAGGATGTTCTCAAACTAGTACTGGAAGTGCAAAAGTTTTTTTAAAACTACCACCAACGATATGGATGGTTAAAATAAAAGGGTGGTTTGATGTCCCAACTACCGAATTCTACTTGTTAGAATTCCCAAATTGACTATATTAATACATTTGCCAAAAAAAAAAAAATTAACAAATAGGTTGAAATATCCAATGAAAACCCAGACGAATTTCCTCAAAACATTATTAAAATACTAGAAAATGTTATGATATACAAAGAAGTATTGCACATGCAGAAGCAATTAACAGAAATAGGTAAAGCCTTCGATGCAATGCAAGCAGAAAAAAAACAATCTTTCTAGTTCTGGTGAACATTGGCTTGATGTTATAGAAAATGAAACCTTATTGCCATACAAGTAACTGATTGAAAAGAGGATGAAGCACACACTTCAAACACTTCATTATCTTGCACATATGATGAGTCCAAAGTATATGGGTAAATGTCTCAGTTCAGAAGAAGATATTGCCAAAGAGTGGGAACAAACAAATCATCCAGAATGGTTGGTATCAATGCTGGGATTTAAATTACAAGATCTCGCTATGTTTATAAAGTCACTGTTTGTTGCAGAATTTAAAGAAAAATTCACCATGTCACAATGGTCGCATCTGGTAGAAAAGAGATCAACTAAAAATCCACAGTTTGCCAATTTATGAGGAAATTGGCAAATTGCCCAGCAAGTTCAGTATCTGTGGAAAGAGTTTTCTCAACCTGTGGTTTGGTTTGGTCCAAACTGAGGAATAGACTAAGTATTAAAAACGCCAAAAAGCTGGTCAGGTGTCAAAGTTTCTTAGATCAAAATCAAAATGTTTAATAATCATGTAAATTTTTGTTAAATAAAATTTATAATGCAAAGTAAGTTTACTCTTATTTTATGTAATTTAATACTTTATCATGGTTTGAAATTTACTTAATATTTATCTTTGAATCCTTATTTTCTTGAATTAAAACTACTAGCAAAATATATATTTTTTTTTTAGTGGGAAGAATTTAAAAAGTAGTATACTAAAATCTTTTAAAGTTTTTGTCATACTGATAATTACATTAACATTTGTATTTGAAAACTTATTTAAAAGAGATAAATTACTAATTTATCCCTGCCTGCACTCTATACCTATTCATTTCAAAACAAATACAGCAGGTAGAATTAGCTCAATGTATTATTATTTTTAACAAGGTGATACTTCTTTGGAAAAAATGTAAAATTAAACTGGTATATATATATATATATATATTTATCTAATATGATGCACTAAGTTACGTAAATAATGTTATATACGTTTAATGTCAAATAACAAATAATTTAGATGAAAAAAGAAAAATTTTGATAATGTGAAATAAATAAAAAAAAAAACCCACTTCTGTGTGGGTTTAAAAAAAAAAAAAAAAAAAAAAAAAAAAACAACGCCCGGATTTTTTTGGGGTTTGTGGGTGGGTCCGAAATTCTGAAACTGCGTGGGTATGAAGATGTCTAATCAATTCTTCTTTCTGAAAGAATCCTTTCTAACACATGTCACACACATAAGATTTCTATTGCGCGTGAGTGCGAAGATGTTTGTTTAATTTTCCTTTCTCAGAGAATTCCTCCTGACATGTCACACACATACGGTTTCTCTCCTGTATGGGTATGAAGATGTGCTTTCAAGTGTCCCTTCTGAGAGAATTCTTTCTGACATATGTCACACACATATGTTTTCTCTCTTGTATGGATATGAAGCTGTGCTTTCAAGTGTCCCTTCTGAGAGAATTCTTTCTGACATGTCACACACACAAGGTTTCTATCCTGCATGAGTATGAAGATGTTTGTTTAATTTTCTTTTCTCAGTGAATTATTTCTCACATGTGTCACACACATATGGTTTCTCTCCTGTATGGATACAAAGATGTTTGTTTAAGATTGATTTAATAGAGAATCCTTTGTTACATATGTCGCACACATAAGGCTTCTCTCCTGTGTGGTTATGAAGATGTGCTTTCAAGCTTTCCATCTGAGAGAATTCAAGGTTTCTGTCCAATGTGGGTACAAAGGTGTTTAGTCAAGTATTCTTTTTGAGAGAATCCTTTCTTACATATGTCACACATGCGGTTTCTCTCCTGTATGGATACAAAGATGTTTGTTTAATTTTCCTTCCTCAGAGAATTCCTCCTGACATATATCACACACATAAGGTTCCTCAACTGTGCGGGTACAAAGATGCACATTCAAGTGTCCCTTCTGAGAGAATCGTTTTTGACATATGTCACACTCATACGGCTTCTCTCCTGTGTGTGTACGAAGATGTACTTTCAAGTTTGCCATCTGAGAGAATCTTTTCTGACATACGTCACACGCGTACGGTTTCTCTCCTGTGTGGGTACGAAGGTGTTTATTCAAGTTTTGTTTCTGAGACAACCTTTTCTGACATATGTCACATGCATAGTGTTTCTCTTGTGTGTGAGTAAGAAGATGGCGCTTTAAGGTTCCTTTTAAAGAGAATCCTTTCTGACATATGTCACATATATAAGATTTCTGTCCTGTGTGGGTACTAAGGTGTGTATTCAAGTGTTCTTTCCGAGAGAATTCTTTCTGACATATGTCACACGCATAGCTTTTCTCTCCTGTGTGGGTACTGAGGTGTCTATTCAAGTGTTCTTTCTGAGAGAATCCTTTCTGACACATGTCACACATATAAGGTTTCTCTCCTGTGTGGGTACGAAGATGTGTGTTTAAGCTTGATTTATCAGAGAATCTTTTGTTACATATGTCACACACGTAAGGTTTCTCTCCTGTGTGGGTATGAAGGTGTCTATTCAAGTGTTGTTTCCGAGAGAATCCTTTCTGACATATGTCACACACATAAGGTTTCTCTCCAGTGTGGGTACAAAGATGTACATTCAGGTGTTCCTTCTGAGAGAATCCTTTCCCACACATGTCACACACATAAGATTTCTCTCCAGTGTGGGTACAAAGATGTGCATTAGAGTCTTCTTTCTGGGAGAATCCATTCTGACATATGTCACATACATAAGATTTCTCTCCCATGTGAGTATGAAGATGTGTATTCAAGTGTTCCTTCTGGGGGAATTTTTCCTCAAACATGTTACTTGCATAGTATTCTTCTCCTGTGTTCATGTAATGGTGTTTTTTGAAGGTGAGCTCTGCAGATAAGTTAATATTAAACGATTAGGACTTTTTTTTTTCAGTATATGTACAAACAACCAATTGATTAATATTTCTCTTAAAAGAAGGTATTCGTATTTAATTCACTATGTCAGCTCATTAATAACAACACCTGAGAAATGCTGAGCGATTTAGACTTGTAGAATAAATGAAAACTTTCTTATTGTTGACGTATTTATTTTTTTAACATCACTTTGTGTTTTAAAGAAAACTCTACGTGTTCACAGTATAAGGTTTTCCTTCCTTGTACAAAATTTGTGAAGTTATCTCACTGTTTGAAATATCATGAATGATTAAGATTTTCAAATCGAACTCACAAGGTGTTATTTGTTTCTGATCCTTATTTATAATTTACTGCTCCACATTCCAAAACATACAAAAGCAGTAAGCATGAAAATTCTCGTGCAAAGAAATGATAAATGTACTGGAAATCTGTAAGAAAATAAATGAAACAAAGTTAAGGAAATATAATTATGAAAAAAAGAAATTATTTCACAAATCTAAAATTATTTGAAATTTTGTGACAAAGAAAGCAAGTTTTAACTTTAGAAAGAAACTGAGATAGTAGGTGACCTAAAAAATAAACTACAGTTTAAAAAAATTATAAAAAATTTGAATTCTTTTGAAGAAAAATTAAAAACAAAGAAAACTTCTAGAAAACGTAATTTGAAAAATTACATGTATTAACACCACACATCGTGTTAATTATTTTATGTGTAATTTTTCATCGGTAACTATTTAGTTGGAGAGGCATATATTTAATAAAATGGTAAAGATACTACGTATGATGTGAACACTAAACATTGTGTTCAGAAGAAAAGGTGGTCACACCCTATGATACATCTCGCAAA
The DNA here is from genome assembly GCA_038373885.1 of Cheiracanthium punctorium. Classification (NCBI taxonomy): domain Eukaryota; kingdom Metazoa; phylum Arthropoda; class Arachnida; order Araneae; family Cheiracanthiidae; genus Cheiracanthium; species Cheiracanthium punctorium. The sequence continues at coordinate 157,860 of JAWZYV010012717.1, read as the reverse complement.
AATAACATTAAAAACAGCTGCCAGAATTTTTGTAAAACTAAACTTTTCTGTTAATATTAAATTGCATTACCTTACATTATGTTTTTAAAAAGAAGCACAATAGACATAAAACTATACAGAAAGTAGTGACTACTATAGTTTATTTGTGGCATGTTAATTTCTATCCTCAAAATGTTTTTTAACTTTAAAGAATCAAAATCAATGATGTCATCAAAGTATTAAAATTGTCCCATGATTATGATAGATAAAGGTTAAATAAATAAAGGGACACAAAACAATATCCGTTTCATACGGCAATTTTCCAGCACAAGCACTGCAACCCCGCCCCCTGAAAAAAAAAACCTTCAGTGATCTATGATGCTGTTATTCCAATAGATATAATTATTAACTCGTAAGCAGGCGTGCCTACTTTTGTAACTTAACACTTCCATGGGGTAAATCTTGCCCCATTTTGTCTTTATATTTCTGACTAAAAACGTTTGAAAAACAAATTTGTGGACTTAAAACGTAAAATACATCAGTTCTATTACATTTCATGGGAAGAAATAGTGCTTTTCATATTTATTTAGAGATTTTCTAGCAGTTCCTTTAAATATCATGCTTTCTGAGAAGAAAAATTCCTATGATATGCTTTATACTTAAAAACACTAATTACTTTATAATTATAATATGATATAAATTTCATTTAATAGCCTTTTGTCAATACATACCAGTAGTGTCAATTTATAGTTAATTTACATTTAGTTTATTCTTAGTTTAGGCTAACAACGTTATGAAATGTTGTTAGTCACGCTGGAGTATTTAATCCCAAAGTGGAATTTTCGTCCCTCCTGGATAACAAAGAAACGAAATTCCTTCACTCACTCCAGCTAGACCTTAAGCTTGAAAGGTAGAAGACGGGGCAAACTTGTTCTAAAAAAATTTATCCCATTTTACGAAAAAAAAAAAAAAAAAAGTCGCTGGTGTGACATTAACCTAGCGTGCGTGCTTACGGGTTAAAAATGATAGTTAACAATTCATATTTGATGAGATTATGATTTCAATGATAGAGTCTGTTCAGAAAAATCCAGATATAAATGGAATTCCTATTAAGGCTATTGATGTAATTCCTAAGGTTGATGATGGAATGTTGAATTTTTAAACTGTTTTTCAAGAATGCACATGCTTCGAACTGCTTCCCATATGAAACGATCTCTCTCATCCCAAGTACACCAAAAACAAATGATCATCACTGACATTGGCAATTGTCCATCACCACCAGCTTTAAGGCAGGGTTCCCGCTAGAGTGCAAGACCGCGAGAATCTCGCATAAATTTCTTAAATCTCGCGCAAAAAATATTACAGCGCAAGATATTCTCACGCTGAAAAATATTCGCCACCTGCACGAGATTCTCGCACACTGTTTGAAAGTTTAAAAACGCCAGTTTACAAAAACAAAAATTTGTTTTTACTCTACTACTGTCGGATAACGAGTGTGCCGCGGCCGCAATGAAGCGTTCCCCCCTTCCTCTCTTGAGTTGCTGTTCAGAGATAACACAGTTAAATCATCGGAATGCAGAGGGAGAATATTAATTAATGCTATCGGCGCTCAGCTACGTATTGATTTTTCTCCTCCTGCTTGCCAGCTGTAAAATGTTTTGTTTTTGTATGTGTGTCCATCGTATATGAGTTTTGAGAGATAATCTAGCTTATACTGTAGTAAGAATTGGAACTTGTAGTAAGAATTTGCACTTAACTATATCTGTTTTAACTTGTTCACACATATTTGTATCCTACCAACTTTGTAGTACAATATAATTTAATATTTATATAACTATTAAGTTATTTTATATAATTTTATTATACTAGATAAAATATTATAGTTAATAATTCTTTTGCTTAGTTAAACTGGATGTGATTCTTTGAATAAATTTGAATATTCATTAACTTTGAATATCCATTAACAATTCAAGTGCAAATTTCAGTGCACTTTCAAATGCAAATTTAAGCAATCTTATTAGAATAGCTGATGGAAATATCAATTTAGAAAGTTTTCCATATGATCAAGCTGTAAAATTTTTTAATGAACGGAAAAATCGGTGTTATTGAAATTGTACTATAAATAAATAAAATGATGTTAAACAATATTTAGAATTCCTATTAGAATTAGAATCAAAAATAGAGAGTAACATTTATGCTACCAATCAAATCAGTAGATGTCATTTTAACCCCCAACCCAGCTATCCAGAATACACCCGGTCCCAACCATTCCGGATAACAGGTTCTATACTGTAAAGAAACATGGATGATTTTATTCGATACATGGGATTGCTATAGAATTGGAAAATTCACATAGATTTTTTTAATTTAATATGAATCAATAGATGAGGATTTTTGATTTGTTTGTAAACAACACATTTGTTTACAGATCGTAAACAGCACCGGCTTCTAAATTCAGTCCGGAAAAAAATGCTTAGACACTGCCATATCATGTCAAAAAAAAGTCACTGAAAGGAACCGTGCCAAAATGGGATGATATCCAAGTTGTAGCACAGGACTGAGAACATTGAGACATTTCTTGATTGATGAGAAATGATGCTGCTAATCTTAAATGGAAAGAAAAATGGACTGAAATTCTACAACCAACCAGCTGTAAAATGTTTTGTTTTTGTATGTGTGTCCATCGTATATGAGTTTTGAGAGATAATCTAGCTTATACTGTAGTAAGAATTGGAACTTGTAGTAAGAATTTGCACTTAACTATATCTGTTTTAACTTGTTCACACATATTTGTATCCTACCAACTTTGTAGTACAATATAATTTAATATTTATATAACTATTAAGTTATTTTATATAATTTTATTATACTAGATAAAATATTATAGTTAATAATTCTTTTGCTTAGTTAAACTGGATGTGATTCTTTGAATAAATTTGAATATTCATTAACTTTGAATATCCATTAACAATTCAAGTGCAAATTTCAGTGCACTTTCAAATGCAAATTTAAGCAATCTTATTAGAATAGCTGATGGAAATATCAATTTAGAAAGTTTTCCATATGATCAAGCTGTAAAATTTTTTAATGAACGGAAAAATCGGTGTTATTGAAATTGTACTATAAATAAATAAAATGATGTTAAACAATATTTAGAATTCCTATTAGAATTAGAATCAAAAATAGAGAGTAACATTTATGCTACCAATCAAATCAGTAGATGTCATTTTAACCCCCAACCCAGCTATCCAGAATACACCCGGTCCCAACCATTCCGGATAACAGGTTCTATACTGTAAAGAAACATGGATGATTTTATTCGATACATGGGATTGCTATAGAATTGGAAAATTCACATAGATTTTTTTAATTTAATATGAATCAATAGATGAGGATTTTTGATTTGTTTGTAAACAACACATTTGTTTACAGATCGTAAACAGCACCGGCTTCTAAATTCAGTCCGGAAAAAAATGCCTAGACACTGCCATATCATGTCAAAAAAAAGTCACTGAAAGGAACCGTGCCAAAATGGGATGATATCCAAGTTGTAGCACAGGACTGAGAACATTGAGACATTTCTTGATTGATGAGAAATGATGCTGCTAATCTTAAATGGAAAGAAAAATGGACTGAAATTCTACAACCAACCTTTTAAAAGGAGGGCGTACCTTCGATATACCCCCTACCACAAAATTTTGGCACCAAAGGCCGTTTTCAACGACGCCAAATACAAAAGAGAAGTGGCAAAAAATGCCGTTTTCGATGGTACGAAAAATGGCCATGAAACCAAGTTTCCGAAAGCAAAAAAAGTATTAGAAGAAATCCACAAAAAATTTAGGGTTAAAAATGTAAAAATGGCCATGCAACAACATTTTCAAAACTGGAAAAACTATGAGAATTAGAAGAAATCAACAAAAAAAATTTAGGGTTAAGAATGTAAACAATAAAATCAATAAAATTTAGGATATCATGAAGATAGAATTCGAACAAGAATTTAGGGCCATAAAAATGCATTTCCGAAAGTGCAAAAACTATTAGAAATAGAAAAATTCTAGAAATAATTTAGGGTTAGGAATCTAAACACGTATAAATTCAAGGAAATTTAAGAATTGATGGACCAGAAATCATGTTTTCTAACAAGAAATTAGGATTAAAAATTTGAAAAACGTAAGTTTCACAAATAATGAGATTTTTATGTGAGGGGGTTGCCATAAATAGCCTCCCCCAATGTCGCCAAAGCAATTCGATAGGGTTACCAGAAAACTTTTTATCGCCATTTTTGGCGCGAAAAATGAAGGGGTATATCCAAGCTTAGCCAAAAGGGGTTTAAAAAGTGTAAACAAAACAGGAACAAAGTGCCCCAGTTCCCCCAAGTTTTGACCGATGCGACATCCTAAGAGAATATGTTCATTTCTGTAAATTTTAAAGCAATTTATTATTTCCCTTTTTTACTTAAACTTTACACCAATAAATAAAAGCAAAACGTTAAATAAACAAAGAAGTATCAAATACAATTCGAAAGAAATAACCATGTAATACACTACGTTATTTACTTTTATGTACAGACAAATTATGAATAATCATCAAATTAAATCAGCAACATATTGAAACTGCATAACTTACCAAATTAAATTAAAGATGAAAAGTTTGCCAAAGTAAAGTCGAGTAACAAATGATATTTTTAAAAAGTTCTCGAACAGGTTTTGTTGCATCAGCTCATGTAATAGGGCATCAGTGAATGAAAATATAACTGTTCTATCTCTAAAATAGATATTTGACAAAGGGCACAATAAACGTGAATTAAACAGATTAAGAAAACGTTCTTTTGCACTTAAACTGAAATATATGCACATAAAATCAGTTGAACAATAACCAGAGAAAATACTTAACAAGATAACATAGCATTAAGAGAGACTCGTTCATTGTGAGTCAATCATGGACACGCTGTTGCCATCTTTGCTGGAGAAAGAGTGGCTAGAAATGGCTAAAAATGATTTCAGCTGTGAGAAAAGTAAATTAGTCATTATTGATTCCAATAATGAAATAATCCTTTTTTCCTCCGCCCTGTAGAACTATTTGAAAATAGAAAATGGTGATTATCTTTGCAGTTACAACTTTCTTTTTTTTTTTTTTAAGTGATTCTTTGAAAGAACGTAGATGAATATTATGAGAAATGAGTGATTCTTTTTGATATTGAATTATCGATACTTCCAACTACTATGTTTTTAATTTACTAAATTTATTATACGTGTTTTAAGTTTAGAATGGAAAGTAAATATATTTTTAAGGTTATTGATTCTCATTTATCAACAATTTTTAAAGCGATAAAACTGATATAATCGTTCCAAATGCTATGTTTCTTTAATTGACGCTACTTGAGTTATAAGAGAAGTTTGTTATAAATACTATCAGTTCTTGAGCATATTATCTCGCAAAACTTTCATTTTTATTTGGTAAGTTTTGCTCTTTTACTATATCATGGATTTAATGTAAAATTTTGTGGTTACGGTTTCGAGATTATCCTTGTTATTGACAACGACTAACAATTGCTTACCTTTTTCGTAGACGTTAAAATTTATACTTTTTTATATGTTTTCTTAGTTTTAGTGTATTTGCTGGGTGTAATTTATGTTTATTTTCATATTAGACTGAATTTAAAAGTTGGTGCTGTTTACATATCGATGATTTGTTTACATGTTTTGATGATGAATCTGGTGCAGTCGAGGGGCGATGCATAGCGAGGATGAAGTACCCTCCCCATGATAGTTTTGACTGGCAAGCATAACAAAAGCTATATTAAAGTTCGGTTTGGAGTTTAAAATTGTTTCATGTTATGGATGGAAAGGAATGAAATATGTTATTGTATGAAAAGAAAGTTTGTGTGTTTGTTAGAAATGTGTTGTGATATAAAGAGCTAAATAAAAGAGTTTAATTCCTACTTCAGGGAGCTTTTGGTGCATTTTCCCACCTTGTCTCTGGGAGCTGAAATGTTCCCAAAGACACTGTGGGAAAACACACCGAAATTAGCAATAAATACACAAAATAAGCAAATTGAAAATCATAAATATAAAAGTTAAAACAAAAAAATTATTGTACTTGCATGACTTGTTGAACAACTGATTTTTTATTATTTAAATCAGGGCTTCCCAACCTGTGGTCCGCGGACCCCTTAGGGGTCCGCCGGCTCTTTCTAGGGGGTCCGTGGCCACCTTTGAACAGCGCTCGATGCGTAGAAACCTTTTACGCATGATGGAAACGTAGTTAGTTTAAAGTTGTTTCCATTCATTATTAAATCAAAGACTCTTGATTCGTCGTGGGGTTATAGAAAAAAATGGCACTTGCATTATGGAGTTTTCAATTCCAATGGGCTTCGAGCTGAATTTTACCAGTTACTGTGCGCTTAACTTACAGGGGTCCGCCAGCTAAAAAGGTTGGGACGCCCTGATTTAAATAATCACATTCATTGTCTCACGAGTGCAAGTGATTTTATTCAACAAAGAGACGAGAATTAAAAGTGGGTTAAAAAAAATACGTAATTAGACAGAAAACGGTCAATCTAGCTATGAAAAATACATGGGTTAACCCTTAAGGATTTCAAACAGAATAAAATTTAAAGTTCAAAGCAAAAAAAATATTGTACTTGCATGACTTATTAAACAACTGATTTTTTATTATTTAAATAATCATATTCATCGACTGACAAGTTGAAGTGATTTTAGTCCACAAACAGAATAAATGTTTGAGAATTAAAACTGGCTCCTAAAAATACGTAATTAAACCAATGAAAACTGACAATCTGACCCTCCAAAATATGTGGGTCGGGTCAACCGGGGCCTTTGCAATTAGTAACGGGCCTGCACGTGTATTTTGATGAGCCATCCAAAGAGGCCTACGGATGCTCGAGTCTTCACATATATATCAGGCATTTCTTAAGCTTCCCAGTGCTTTCAAACGTTATTTAATGTAGTTTTAAGTAGTAATTGTGTTACTAATTCAAGTACAAATTCATGATTAATTAGTTTGCTATGATACATATTAAAATTAAGAAAAGAGATGCATATAATTTGAAGGAAAAACAAAGTAGCGCTTACTCTCATGATTCACAATTGCTTATTTTAGTTTCGCAAGTGGATATTTAATATACTTTAAAATAACTAAATGCACAAATGAGAAAGACATTTTTATAAGGAATATTAAGGAATATTTCATGAACGTAGTCGTATTTCCTACGTTATTTTAAACAATTCAACATTAATCTTTAACAAATGATGTATTAAAGCGCATTTCAGTGTTTTAGGGATATCCTGTATATTGGAGAAAATTGATAAGATACGCTCTATAGTGCGATCCCTGAATTAATTATTCTTTAATAAAGACATTTCATATAGTAGATGTTATTCTTTTGTCGCTTTCTTAATCGAACTGGAATTGAGTAAGCATAATGAACGCTTGTACAAAATATTAACTACACTTGAAGTTTCTGTATAAATGGGCAAAAATCAATAATTTATAATTTACTGTATTTCTTCACTGTACCAGATGTAAGTCTGAATCGCATAATCAAGGCATATATAACTGATAAATAACATTTTCAACTGGCAAAATTAAATTGTCTAACTAGTATCACAACATCATGCATATTTACAAGAATATGAACTACTCAAGTAATATGATTTCTGATTAAAATAACTTATTTATAAATAACACATGAGTAATTATTCACTAAACATGATTTACATACATATTTTTAGAATTTCTCAATACATTATAAAAGTGTTCACTTACCTTTACATTCAGAGCAAAATGTTCGAATTTTATGATAAATTTTCATGAAAGAAAATGGTGCAAGATTCACAAAACGATTACCTACATCTAAAGTTCTTTAGTACGACAAAAGTATAAAAAAATTGTTTTAAAATAATAAAATAATATAACATATATAATACTTAGAATAATAAAATAGAACACTGTCAATGGCGAAAACAGGCCTCAATGATAAACTTATTTTTAGCGATGGCAACTCATGCGCAGGCCCGTTGCTTAGCGACGGCTCCGGGTCAACCCATCAGGATTTCAAGCAGAATACAATATTAAAATTTGCACCTGCCAGGAAGTACGCATATTCCCCAAGAAAATAATCGTATTGCACGGAGGCATGAAAACCTATAGAAAAATTCTAAACAAAAGTCGCACATGAGCTTCATTAAAATGAACCGAAACTAAAAAATTTTGAGGCAAAGCTAAAAGCTTCGAATCTCATCCAAACAGCAACTGCATGAATTTTCGCCAATCCCAACGTTTGGTCCATTAGATGTGTCTGCGCATGCTCGTGGAACTTGCTCTTTCTGCTCGCAGAAACAGCGAACAGCTTCAATGACGATGCTGTCGCCATCTGTTTGTTTAAAATATAATTAGTTTATTATAGTGATTATCCATATGAATTATTCATTAAATTAGATTATCTATTATCTTCAATGAATATTTTTTGACTCTGATTTTAATAAAGCATAATTTTAGTTAATGAACGTTAATTTATTTTATAATGATCAAATAAAAATGACAAGAAATAAGATGTATTGAAATGTTAATTTTATTACTAGATCTTCAATTTTGCTTTAGCTGATGAAAAATAAAAGCATAAAAATGTTAAATTATAAATTTAATTTATATATGAAATATTTACAAATGAAACACATGAATGTAAATTAAGCCACTTTAATGTAAATCTCTAAATTTTTTGCATTTTTTTCTAAAAAATTTAGAAATATGACAAGTGACTTTTTAAAAGTATGTTTTAAAAATTGTTTTTATTTAAAAAAATAAAACTTTAAATTGAATATATCATTGTACATTGAAAAGCTCACTGAAGTTTTCCTATTTTAAAGTAACTATTGAAAGTAATAAAACAGCAAATATACATGGTATTTGAAATAAACATTTTCAATAATCAATATAAACTGATATACTGGTATTTGTAAACTTGAATGTACTACAACAAGTTATTAAAAGTCGTTTGATTTAAATACTTGCTTAACATTTTAGTTAAGACATTTTTTACTTTAAAAAAACCACTGTTTCACATTATTATTTTCAAACCTATTTAAACTTTTTGCTTTTTAGTTTAAAAAAATTATTTAAATCAAATGAATTTTAATAACTTATTGTGGTACATTCAAATTGACAAATACCAGTATATCAGCTTATATTGATTATTGGAAATCTTGGCTGTATTTGCTCTCCCTTTCCACGAGCATGCGCAGGCGCACATATTGGCCCAAATGGTTGGGATCGGCGAAAATGCCAACTGCACATGCGTTAGATCGAAGAAACAAAAGCAGTCTGTCAGAAGCAAAGTTGCAGAGCAGAGAATTTCAAGCACCGGCGATTAAAATAGCAACTTTTCACAATGATGCTAGAAAACAAATAAAAGTCGCCAAGGTTAGTACCACATTAAACTTTTTATTACCTAGTTGGCGAAGGAGCACCCCCCTAAACTAGGAATCAGCCAATAAAATGGTGTTGGTTGTTGCGAAAGAGAAGAGGGAGATATGCAAATAAATTAAGCCCGTGTGAAACGGAAGGGGAAAGAATGAGGTAATAGTAAAACACGGAGAGCGGAGATGGCATAAGGGACATTTCTGGACGTTGAAGTAAGTGAATGAAATTAAAAAGAAAGGTGGGTGCTTTTTTTTTTTTAATGAATATTTGAATTCTCTAAGTTTTTTTCAGTGGCGGCTCGTGGGATACAGCAAGTACAGCCGGACTGCACTCGAAATTATCAGCACATACTTTAAAATAATTTATTCTACTAATTTTCCTAAATTCAGATTAGAATTGTGGAATTCCTACGGTAAATTTAAAAAATCTCCGAAAAAAACGAAACAAAAAAAAACGTATTGTGGCCGGATCGCTCATTCAGAAAAAAAGCACTTTAATCTTCCCGCAATTCAATTGGGGAAATCTTTGGTTCAGCCCAGAGTGCTGAAAAGAAAATTGGCAGCACCGTTGCCATGACAACGACTACGTCAGCAGCCTCTCCGGCATAGGGAGTATGCAGCTGATACAGCCGATGGAAGATTTTCTAACGGCGGCTGAACTTGAAAACTCGACTAACTGATTCTCTCGGACGAGAATTGAGGGTTTGGAAAAATCTGGACTTTATATTGCTGAATTTATCAAGAAGGTAAGCCTGAATAGACGCTTATGAATGGACAATTACCCATCAAAGCAGTATTGTTTTTAAGTAAGCAAGAACTGGCATTTAGAGGACATGGCGAGCGAGAAAATTCTTTAAACATGGGAAATTTTAAAGAGCTTTTAAAGTTATTGATATCTGAATTAAAACAATGCCTTTTTATGGGGACATCACTGACCGATTTGCATGTTTAAAAGAAAGGAGGATTGATTTGACTTATAAAAAATAAGTAAGTTTTTTTTTTTTTTTTTTTTTTTTTTTTTCTTCTCAAGTTATTGTTACAAAAGAAAATTCTAAGGAAACTTCGAATCAGACACGGATTAATGCAATTTTGAGGATAAGAGCGGCTGCTTGAAATTTATGTCCATTTTATGGAAGTAAAATAGGATCTCTGACATTTTTTATGTAATTTCTTTTTTTTTTTTTTTTTTCCTTGGTGAGGGCTTAATCCGCCAGCTTTCGAATTCAGTAACAAAGATTTTCCAATCCTCTGCGGAGGAAAGGGGGGGGGGGGGCTCATATGCTTCCGGCTGCACTAACAGTTTTGACCACAGGCCGCCACTGGGTTTTTTTTATCACTTTTAAAGTGATGATTGATGTTTTTATGTTTTTATTAGTGCTATTTATCTGCTGTTCTATGTTCTAATCAAGTTGACTTTAGATCAGCTAGGTTACTTAATCCACCATTTTTTTTTTAGTTAGAGATGGGCCAGTGTTTGCCCAGTTTATATTAGCTGTACAGGGAAAAATTACATAACTGGTTTTTTTTTTATCACTTTTAAAGTGATAATTGATGTTTTTATGTTTTTATTAGTGCTATTTATCTGCTGTTCTATGTTCTAATCAAGCTGACTTTAGATCAGGTGTATAGCTAGGTTACTTAATCCACCATTTTTTTTTTTTTTTTTTTTTTTAGTTAGAGATGGGCCAGTGTTTGCCCAGTTTATATATTAGCTGTACAGGGAAAAATTACATAACCGGGGGCAGGTTTAGGTGGCGACTTTTTTTTCTCACCAAACACAACATAAACATCATACGTTGTTACATAAGAAAAAATAAACCCAAAGCTGCAATACATTTATCTAAACACCTTACTAAAACATTTGTAGATATATACCAAATGTATTTACAAACAAAATGAACATGCACAAAGCACTAACTCTGCTGTATGGGTAAAAAATAAAATAAAGCCTTCAAAAGAGGCAAAATACTAAAAATATGTTTCTGCAGAAAAATATAGAGCAAAATTTTCCTTAAAATGCTAAAATCACAGTTTAAAATTAATAGAAAAACACTCAAATAAACGGACTATGATAGAATTTTGCTGTATGTATTAAGACATTACAAACTATATCTGATAATATTTTGGAAATTTTAAAATTGCCACTTTTTGAGAAATTTAAATTTTAAAATTTTCAATTTTTTAAAATTGTAACCCTTATCTTGTAGCATATCATATTAAAGCCCATTCAACAGCTTTAAAATGAGACCACTCTCAGTTTTATACCATCACTGGTTGCCAGCCTATAGGCATATAAAGGTGCTAAAATATGAATTTTTTTCATAAAAATTTAATTCTTTAAAAATTAATAACTTCAAAAATAATTGTGCTGCAGAAGAAATTTGGTATTTTTTCGAAAGTCTGCGATATATTGCTGCATACCAAAAATCATGAAAATCTGAGACATCAATTCGGAAAATCTCCCAAAATTGTGTTGATTTGACATGGAATGACTCGGTAATATTAAATCTCAACCGTAAAGAAGTACAGTAATCATTCAATAAATATTTAAAAATAAAAGCACATACCTCAAATCATCTATATCCTTATGTAATAGCCTTGACGCATCAATAAACATCCAAATAAGCAGAATTCAAGCCTACCCCGGATACGTTAAATATTCTGCCCCACAAACATTTTCGCATTTTCACCAAAATTCATATACAACACATCTTACCATAAAGCAAATTCATTACAGTTTTAGACAAATTATCCACATTTAATTAATATAAAAATAACCAGAAATTTCACTTCTTAAACACCACTCTCAAATAATTCCACACTTTTAACTTCAGCAAAGAATCACAACAAACAAGCATGTTCAAAGCATACATGGGTCATTCCGGGTTTGGCTGGCAGTTAAATTCTTTCAACCAATCACATAATTCCTTTTGACTTAACTTTATTCAGAGTTAATTTCTTTGACCCATCACGCAATTTCTAATGCCATCATGAAACAACAACACAACTCTGCAAAAGGGTTGCTAAATACCTCATCACAATTGGCAACACTGGCATGTGTGTTTACTTATTGTAAGCTTTGGCGATGTATTTGGCTTGGCGACCCGCCCCCGCTTACAGAATATATCCCGCTGTACAACTAAGTTGCTTAATCGACTGGTAGTTTTTTAGGTTAAAAACGGTTCACTGTTTCCTCATTTTAAATTAAGTGTTGCTGATTTTGCAGACATATTTTAGGTTAAATATGGACCGCTTGGTGAAGGTTTTTGAATACTTTTGTAATGAATTTGATGTTTTTGTCAGTGTACAGTAGAAGATCCAAAATCCGCCGATCCGAAATCCGCAAGGCTCTAAAATCTGCACTGTCTGTTCAATGTAAACAATGAAATCTGCCCTGCCAGCTACAAGTTCAGAAAATTACAGAATATCCACAAAGTAAAACTAAAAAGCTACTCCCACTTGAAAAAAAATATTTTAGGAGTTTGTGAGCTCTAATCATAACATTGATAACCTTCAAATGACTGACAGTGACATAATTGACACTCAATTATGGTCATGTGACACAGACTCTGATGCAGTAACAAATGAGGATGATCAAAAAGTTGATAAATTAACATTTAATGAAGGTTAGGCTCTGAGAAAGAAATATCTCAGATTTGTAGAGCAGTAAAGTTTGTGTTATGGAACAGAAAATAATGAACTAATGAGACCATCCTTAAGTCCTAAACTACTATTGAATATACATGTTTAATAAATTGTACTATAGTATCATAATTTTGTGTATTGTATTAATCCTCTGTATTTTTATATTACGATTCTGATTATAAGTAACATGATTTGTTTCCCTTGATCTTTATTGTAATTTTTTTTTTCTATTATTTTCTGAGTGAGGTGAAAATGGAATAAATTTCCTATTATGACCCAAAATCCGCAAAATTCTAAAATCTGCACAAGGTCTGGAACCAAGCTGTGCGGATTTTGGGTCTTTTACTGTTATTTACTTGTAGTTTTAATTTGTTAATTAATTTGTTAATAGTAGTTTTAATTTGTTAATTGATCATGTAAGATGACCTCACTCGCTGGAGTTTGGTGGTCACCGACACCGGTGGCTATCGACGTGTTTACATAGGGTGCACACTGTCTTGGTCAATTTTACCTTCATATTTAGTGTAATTTCTTCGGGAATTTGTTGTTAGTATAGTTATATAGTTAGTATATTATTGTTGCATTGCAACGTGAATTCTGCAAGTTGGGCAAGCAGAGTAAACTTAACCAATATTCTAATAAAAAGTAAAGGCCGCTGTCAAAGCTTGTTGGGCTATCTTCTCCTAAACCCTGGGGATTTGAGTTTCGACTAAGGTGTCCACAGATTCGAAAAATTCCGAGGAACATGGTAAGCTGACTTAAATTTCGAAAATCGAATTATTTTAGTAGATATTAATAAAAAATTGAAAAAATAAACATAGTGGTTGTCAGATTTGGCATAAAATAAAATCATTCATTCCTTCGCAACAAAGCAATTCCAAGTATGTAGAATTGCTATTTAAAGTGCAAAGTAAAGCAGAATGTTACCCTTTAGCAATCTCTTTTGGGAGGGGGGCTGAAGCCTCCTAGCCCCTTCCCTGGATCCACTACTGCCTACATACTCCTATTTAATATCAAGACTACTATAATAAATTTCAGGTATAGTAAGGAGGAGTAGAAGCATTGAAATTGAAAATTAGTGGAGTGCCAAATATTTTGGCAACTAACAATGCCAAAGTGGCCACTGAACTTTGTGGAGTCACTGTCCACTGGCTATTACGAAATTTTTTTTAAATCTCCAGCTTTAGTTTATCCTTTCCAGATGGCACGTGAATACGCTTTAGAACCTCTTAAAACCCTCTCCTCCTAAGGCACACTCTTTCAGCAGATAACCCCCGTGTAAGTTTGCCTTAGACATAATGTACAATACTCAATAGTCTTCTCAAATTTTTGTATACTCATAATCTCATTAACTCTTTCAGGACGAGCAGGTGGTCAAAAATTACTACCTTTGAGTCCGAGAGTTCAGGTGTGAGGATTTCTTAGAATCGACTCTCCCACTTTCCTCGGGGTTGCATTACGTATGAGGCTGTTACATAGTCATGTAACAGCGTTGGGCAAGATCCTTACGAAAATCAAAACAACAAGTTGCCATTCTCTACGGAACTTGTTTTTTTTGTCACCCTATGGTTTTTCTTTCCCCACAACAAACCTAACATGATTGACCGTTCCTCCCTAGGGGAAACAGGTTTCGTGGAACTTGAGGGAGAAAAGAGAATGCACTAGTAATTTCTTTCCCGTAGGACATCTGGCAACAATTTTTAAAGCGCGTCCGTTGAAGAGACGCTAAATTTCAGTTGAAAAAAAAGACGTAGCTACAAGTTGTGAGTGCTTGGTGTCCTCAATTCTGCTTTGGCGATGACACCATTTGTAGGGTGAGGATGCCCCGAGCGGAAATTTTTAACTCGAAAGCTATCTATTTCCTTCTCTTTTGTTGGTGATTTTTTGGAAGAAGAGCAGCTAATCTCAATTGAATCATCGACATGCTGATAAGAGAAGTATTGTGACCAGAGTTTAAATTTTTTGCGTAGCGTGGAGTTTCTTTGCTGAAGGTAAAAGTCTTGTCAATCCAGTTTCGTGTTACAGATCATCCATAGGCGCACCCACGGGGGGGCTATGGGGGCTCAAGCCCCCCCTAAAGGTGGAAAGTTTGAAGTGAAAAACTTAATGAAAATTGTTGCTAATGAATTATTACTATTATTATTATTTATTGTCTTCAAATTATTTCTAAAGTATTTTTTACCTAAAAAGATGTCAGTTTTTAAATAAATACTTACAGAGAGTTTATGAAACACTGTTAAAGTCAGTTACAATATCACTGAAAAGATCAGATAACTATTTATGACTCTATAATGAGTTTTTGCTTGTGGGCTTGTGTTGTATGGGCAAATTAAGTGGTACAGATTATTTTGACGTTATAAGAGGGTTGTAACTATTATCGATCTCACTATAACCGAGTTCAGCAGTATTTTCAGCTCACCCCCCCTCCTAAACTAAAATCCTGGGTACCCCACTGTGATCATCATTACAACAGCTCATTAAAGTGATAATTTACAAACGTTCCTGTACTGTGGCAGCTAAATGTGTTTCAGCCAAATTTTCTCCTTCACTTCAACGTAAGACGGACTAGTCTGATGCAGAATCACTTGTCGAAACCGGTACAGTTCTAACATAATTTCCTGCACTGACGAACGAGCAAGAATATAGCTAATTTTCATTTTTCGACAATATAGTGAATTTTGCCTTGATCACAGATAGTGTGAACAGACGTAGTGTGTTTTCTACAAATTGTAAGGTGCGCCAATTTGAAGCAAAATGCGGCAGCCATTATAGTGAAATCTCAAATTTGCTCTGAAAATTAAGTGTGTAAGTGCCACAGCTCCATCAAACAAGGGATACCTGCGTGATGATCATCGGCGAACTGTTTTAAATTCAAGCGACTTAGCAGATTTTGTGGAACTTTCACATGAGTGATGTTTGTGAGATGTGTAGTTGTAAATCGAACAATATTGAACTTGAATGTGAACCGTTTTATTAATTGAGATGATTGAAGTTATTTAGCAACACCAAAATATCATCATCGGGTAAATATTAAATGAATATCATGTTTTACAGTAAAATGTTATTGGAAATTTTAATTAATTTTTTTTATATATAGTATGTTGATGAGCATATCTTTAAAAAGTAATTTCAGTCTGATGCTACTGATAACAATTTCTTCAACATTTTGAATTTTTATATTTGTAATTGATGTTGTGTACATTGAATGATTCATTTTTAGTCCATTAATTACTAAGCATTTAAAATTTCATTTTAATTGGATTTTGCATTTCATTTTAATTGGATTTTGCATTTCATTTGAATTGGATTTTGCAAGGTTAACAATGTGGGACAATTTAAAATGATTTTCAATTGACACAATAGTCTGACATGCATTTCAGCATTATTGTTGTTTGATGCAAAGGTGTTTAATTTAAAATTGAAGTATTGATTTTAAAATTCTAATTTTAAACCCTTCATTTCATTATGAGGTCATTTGGGCATAAATGCAGTCTTAAGAAAACAAAATTTGGGTAGTGTTATTGTTCGCTTATAAGCATATATATGCATATATAATCCAGTGTATTTTCATGTTGTATTGGTTATGCAAGAGTTTTCAATAAAAGCAAAGTTTAACGGTTAAGTTTGAATGCTTTCCCTGAACTAGTCTCCCTTAGGCAGAGTCATTCCTTTAGCTTGGAGACTAAATTGGCAATTCTCTCAGGATTTTTCCAGGTGAGTGTTTAAGAAAATTATAACTCCTTCTTTTTCAGAGTTATAATGCCTAGTAGGAACTTCATAATGTACAAAATTCTATTTAACCCTTTTTAGTGGTTATTACTCCTCACAATCAACCAATAACTTCAACTAAGAAGTTATCAGAGGCATGATCGTCCTAATCAATCAATGCTTTCAGATTTACTTGCAGTCTCCCTTCTTATTTACTCTGCCTAGTAACAATTAATTCTTGCCCCGCACCCACAGGCAAACATGTCACTTGTCACTGGGTGAAAGAGAGGGCCGCCTCTCAAAACACCCCTTCCTATTTCCCGAAGGTATTCCTGTTTCTTCCATCTGTTAAAATACCTTCCATCCCTATTTTTCGCTCATCCGCCCCAATACGGTTCGGCCCGTCCTTAACTGCCTGAGCCGTCTAGGGCCGACTTCGTACCGAAAGGATTAAACAAAAATTGATTGGATTATCTGACAGTGTATGCATGTATACTATAAGAGACAAACAATGAAAAGTTCAAGAAATTCTTTTCTGTCGTTCCCATATTGTGTTTGATACCTGTTTTATTCAATTTTCTGTAATTTAAAACGATCTCAATTCGTGTGGTTGATGGATGTATGCAGTAAAACGTTAACTGTGTTTTGATAATTAAAAATGTTGCATTTTCTCTTTGTTAATTTTTGCCCTTTCTCATTGCAGATAAGGAGTTTTTCGTCCATATTCCCTTTATGTCATCTCTTTTGTCTCTCTCTGAGGAATTTTTAACATTTTAGCGGTTTTCGAGCTATAAATTTTTGAGATGAAGTAATTTTAAAGCTCTGATGAATACCTGATGGACCATTAATACATGATCGACCTCTATGCATATGTTTATGCTAACATGAGTTTAGCATAATTAATCCTCAGAAGATTATTCTTACTGAAAAAGTTTTCAGCTCATTTTAGTTCAACTGTCACTGAACCATACAATAGAAATTTATATATATGGAAGTGTTCATGCATAAAGAATCAGATTTCTTTCAAAACCATTGAGAGCACGTTTTATTCAGGCATTCAGCCTTGAAACATTTCACATCCATGTTTGTTTAATGAAAATACAGATTGAACATCGAAGCGACTGGAAAGACATTCTCTGCAACTACTGAACATGTATTTTTTCCTCTTTGGAAGACAGAATGAAGGAAGAAACTCGTGATACTGAAGTGAACGAAGGAGCTTGTTCCTCTGAACAGCACGAGCTGGGCACAGCAAACAAGTGTCATGAGTGTAGCACATGCCTCAAAACATTTTCCAGCGAGGCGTGTTTAATGAAACATGTCCAAAACCATGTTGGGGAGAGGCCGTGTGTATGTGACATGTGTGGCAAAGCATTCCGTTTTCAGAGTCAGTTGAACCAGCACCTCCGCACTCATACGGGAGAGAAGCCCTTTGTTTGTGATGTGTGTGAGAAAGCATTTTCTAAACGAGGCAACTTGAATTGTCATCGCAGGATTCATACGGGGGAGAAGCCCTATGTTTGCGGCATCTGTCAAAAGTCTTTCACCCAGCAATGTAATTTGAATGATCATCTTCGCACCCACACAGCAGAGAAGCCTTACATTTGCGACGTCTGTCAGAAAGGATTTACTCAACCCAGTCACTTGAATGAACACTTCCTTATTCATACAGGGGAGAAACCCTATGTATGTGGTATCTGTCAAAAGTCTTTCAATTCACAGAGCAATTTGAAACAACACCTTCGCATTCACATAGCAGAGAAGCCTTACGTTTGCGATACCTGTCAGAAAGCATTCATTCAACAGAGTCACTTGAATCGGCACCTTCGCATTCACACGGGAGAGAAGCCCTATGTATGCAGTGTGTGTCAAAAAGCCTTTACTTTTCAGAGTCACTTGAATCGGCACCTCCGCATTCACACGTGAGAAAAGCCCCATGGTTGCGATGTGTGTCAAAAAGCATTTACTGAGCAGAATCACTTGATTCAGCACCTCTTCCTTCACATGGGAGAGAGGCCTTACCCTTGCTATGTGTCTCAGAAAGCATTTGTTTGGCAGACTGAATTGACACCTCCACCGTCACACTGGAGAGAAGCTCCACATTTGCAATGTGTGTCAAAAAATATTCAATGTACGTAGTGCTTTGAATGTACACACCTCCGTATTCACTCGGGGAGGGTGAAGCCCCGAGTTTGCCACATGTGTGAAAAAGCTTTCACTCAACATAATCACTTGAATGAACACTGCTTTCACAGGCAGAGTTCTCGCTATTTCGATGTATCGCACCACAAACTAATGTGTCAACAATATTTAATCTATTTAGATTTATTAAAGCACACGAATTGTCGCTTTTCAGACATACTTTGTTTTCAGTGCTGAAGAAGATTTTTGTTTGCTAACATAAGAAAGAACTGAGGTGAGATTTGGTGATGATACTAAAGCCATTCTTCTTGACGTTTACATTAAAACAAAAATGAACGTGCTAGGAATCATTGTGTAATTGGAAATTGGTCAACAAGATTTGCTTTACACGTAGAAAATAATGTTCAATGTAGGATTATATGTTTTAAATAATAAAGTTGTACTTATAAAATAAAGTTGAGCAGACTGCTCTTTTTGTCAGTCATCTATTCAGGTTTTCATCATCCATTTCTTCTTTCTTTCTTTACTGCTAGGAAAGGTGACCATTCTAAAGTTATTTTGGGAACTGATTATTATTATTATTTTATTTTTTTTTGAATTGATAACTATTTCCTGTAGATTTAGAAGTGTTATTAGATTTTATATGCAGATCATGTTATAGAGAAGTACAATCGGCTCTCAATTTAAAGCCGATCAAATAAAAGTGTTCATTCAAGTCGCTCAATTTAAAGTGTTCATTCAAGTCGATAAATCCCCAAAAAAAGTTCGTTATATGGAAAATTCATTAAATAGAGTTTTATCTTTTAAATGCTCAGATCTGCATAAAACTTATTTTAAATTTATAATCTCTAAGTATTATTCAAAAAAGGGGTTACTTACACTTTTTTAAATTATATCTATTTATTTATTATTATTATTTTACTTACCAAAAATAAGTCTCTAAGGGGGTGGGGGAAGAAAAAACATCCGAAATTACACGACATTTTTTATCTTAAGTAAATCAATTTATGATAAAATTAATGAATTTTAATGTCATTATGAATTTACTATGGTAAGTAAATAAAAAATACATTAACACACGAGTCTTTAAATCTAATTGCTGTAAAAGTCTGTGCATTTAATAAATTAAATTTTAAAAAATTAAATCACTTCTGGGTTTTTGTGGATTCAAAATGTGAGTTTTCATCCCCCCCCCCTTTTCTCCTCCCCTCTACTATTATTATATATGGTTACCGTAACTAACGTACTGTATTGTAGATTACTACAGCTCAAAACATCTGCTCGGGTATTTTCCCCGATTGCACATATGATTGAAGAAATGCCCTTCTAAACCAATTTCTGAGACCACAAACAGATAGAGATGCAAGAAAGGTAAAGCACTGCTGATTTCATGCTGTTCGCACATTTTTCAAAGAACAAAATAAGTTAGAAATGTCTAGAAATATTTAGAGAAATCGCCGAAAAAAAGTTAATCACAAGGAAAAGTTCGTTAAATAGAGAATAAAATTCGCTATTGGGAGGGGTTTCTTATGAAGAAATTCTCAAAATTTTCTTGGTACGAGGAAAAATTCGCAAGAGGTTCGTTAAATAGAGGTCCGACTTTATTTTAAGTAATATTTTCTTAGCTATATTATTATGTTTTTCCTTCCAAATTTTATGTGAATACGCATTTGAACCTCGTGTGGTTTGCCTTAAACATAATGTACAATACTCAATAATCTTCTCAATTTTTTTATATTTAAAAGAAAAATTAATACGCCATATGACAGTGTATGTATGTATAATAGACACACTAGGAAAAATTCAAATGCAGATAACCCGCTTAAAAAGTTTTCCAGGGGAATGGAAGGCAAAAAACTTTTTATGCGGGAAAACTTCTTGAACGGTGTTGTTATTGAAAAATACATTTAAAATTTTCAGTTTAGATATTCAGGAGAAATTTTTTTCCGCCAGCATTAAAAAAAATACATAGTTTAAATTAAAAAATTTTAATTTGCACATTTAATACATTAATTAATAAAATATAATATCATAGATAACTCAGAATCTCTTCAGTAAGTCTAAGAAATTTTGCTTTAGGTATGATATGAATTGATTTTACCAAAAAAAAAATTAAAAAATCATTAGTTTTTTTTTTTAGTTTATTGGTAATTTTTAATTAATAATCCATTTGTCTAAATTTTTTCTAAAAAAATCCTCAGACACATTTTCAACAATTTCGAGAACACGACGAAAGGTTTTTTCCTTTCAGAGCGTCCTTTGTAGTTTACAAACAGAATAGGGGAAAGAAAGCTAACCATTAATCTAAAGGCAGATGTAAGCGCATTTTGAAAGTAAACTTAGATGTGAAATAAACAATTTAAGGGGGAAATAGTTTGGTGCAAAACTTTTTAAGCGGATTATTTCAACATTATAAGAATAAGGAAAGAATGGGAACCGAAAATACCGACTTCTTAAACGGGGAAACATCTTACGCGTGAACTTCTTAAACGGGTTTTACTCTAAACTCTTTTGTGTCGTCTTTTTTTTTGTTGTTTGTTTTCTTTTTTAATTTTCTGGAATTTTAAACGATCTTGCATTCGTGTAGTTGATGGATGCATACAATAAAACATAAATTATGTTTTAGCTTAATTAAAATGTTGCATTTTCTCTTTGTTAATTTTTCTGCTCTCTCTCATTGCAGATAAGAAGTTTTTCATCCATATTCCCTTTATGTCATCTCTTTTGACTCTCTCTGAGGAATTTTTAACATTTTAGCAGTTTTTGAACTATAAATTTTTGAGATGAAGTAATTTTAAAGCTCTAATGAATACCTGATGGACCATTAATACATGATCGACCTCTATGCATATGTTCATGCTAACATGAGTTTTGCATAATTCATCCTTCGAAGATTATTCTTACTGAAAAAGGTTTCAGCTCATTTTAGTTCATCTGTCATTGAACCATACAATAGCAGGGCGTCTACCGGTCATGAAAGTCATGAAAAAGTCACGATTTCAGAAAATGGTCACGAAAGTCATAAAAAAGTCATGAATTTTGCCTTTCAGTCATGAATTTTTCCGTTTGAAAAAAAAAAAAAATCCCTTTCCAGGCCATTTGATACGCAAAATGTATGCTTGAAATAGTCTTGACATCACCGGAAATTTGTAAGTCTTTGTCATAACCGAGAGCGGGACGATCGTCAACAAAACAGAACTTGTCGTAGTTTGTTTTTCTTTTGTTTTTGGGTGTGTTGAGACTACCACCTTTGAGTAACTCGAGAAAAACCCAAATCGTTCATGATGCCAGATTTGAGCTTTCCGAGGAGATAAACAAAGCATTCACGCTGCCAAGCTGAGTAGCATTACTATATGTATTTGTTAATTATATGAAATTCTACATTACAATGACATATGCAATAATAATTTTTACAGTAAATTAAGGTCATGAAATTTGTGCATAAAGGTCATGAAAAAGTCATGAAATTCAGTTTATGAAACCTGGTAGACACCCTGAATAGGTACATTATATGTATGAAGTGTTCATGCATAAAGTATCAGATTTATTTCAAACCCATTGAGAGCAAGTTTTATTCAGCATTGAAACATTCACATCCATGTTTATTTAATGAAAATACTTTTGTGCAGACCGCAGCGACTAGAATGACATTCTCTGCAACTGCTGAACATGTATTTTTTCCTGTTTTGTAAGACAGAATGGAGGAAGAAACTCGTGATACTGAAGTGAACGAAAGAGCTTGTTCCTCTGAACCGCACAAGCTTGACGCAGCAGACAAGCGTTATGAGTGTTGCACGTGCCTCAAAACATTTTCCAGCAAGGTGCGTTTAATGAACCATGTCCGTAACCATATTGAAGAGAGGCCTTATGTATGTGGCGTGTGTGGCAAAGCATTCAGTTTTCAGAGTCATCTAAACACGCACCTCCGCACTCACACGGGAGAGAAGCCCTTTGTTTGCGATGTGTGTGAGAAAGCATTTACGAAGCGAGGCAACTTGAATTGCCATCTCCGGTTGCACGCGGAAGAAAAGCCTCACGTTTGCGACGTGTGTCAAACGGCATTTACACAGCTAAGTCATTTGAAGTCTCATTATCATTTACATACAGGAGAAAAGCCCCATGTTTGCAATGTGTGTCATAAATCATTTGCTCAACTGACTGGTTTGAAAAGTCACCACCGCATTCACATGGGAGAGAAGCCCCATGTTTGCGATGTGTGTCAAAAGTCTTTCATTTCGCAAAGCAATTTGAATCAACACCTTCGCATTCACTTAGCAGAAAAACCTTACGTCTGCGATGCCTGTAAGAAAGCATTCACTCAGAAGAGTACTTTGGATAATCATCTTAGGGTTCATACAGGGGAGAAGCCCTATGTTTGCGATATCTGTCAAAAGTCTTTCACCGTACAGAGCAATTTGAATCAACATCTTCGCATTCACACAGCAGAGAAGCCTTACGTTTGCGATGCATGTCAGAAATCATTCACTCAACTAGGTCACTTGAATGAACACCTCCTCATTCATACGGGGGAGAAACCCCATGTATGTGATATCTGTCAAAAGTCTTTCAATTCGCAGAGCAATTTGAAACAACACCTTCGCATTCACATAGCAGAGAAGCCTTATATTTGCGATGCATGTCAGAAAGCATTCATTCAACAGAGCCACTTGAATCGGCACCTTCGCATTCACACAGGAGAGAAGCCCTATGTTTGCAATATGTGTCAAAAAGCCTTTACTTTTCAGAGTCACTTGAATCGACACATCCGCATTCACACATGAGAAAAGCCCCATATTTGCGATGTATGTCAAAAAGGATTTACTAAGCGGAATCACTTGAATGAGCACCTCCTCCTTCACACAAGAGAGAAGCCGTACACTTGCAATGTGTTCCAAAATGCAGGAGCGTGACCAGGGGGGGGGGGATATTGAGATATAAAACCCCTCCGAAATTTTTGGATTAGTGATCGCAAGATTAATGCCGTACAGAAATTCCATCTATTTATACACATAAAAGTTGATATCCCCCACCGAAAAATGTTCCTGGCCACACGTCTGCTAGAAAGCATTTATTTGGCAGACTGACTTGAAAAAACACCTCTCCATTCACACTAGAGAGTGGCCCCACGTTTGCAATGTGTGTCAAAAGACAATGTACACCTCCACATTCACATGGGGAGAAGCCCCAAGTTTGCGATGTGTGTTAAAAGCTTTCCCTCAGCACAATAACTAGAAAGAACACGGCCTTCACGCATGGAGAGTTCTCGCTGTTGTGACGTATTCCACCGCAAACTGATGTGTATGGTTTTGTAGGTCCATGTAACTGACTGTCTATGCAACCATACTTAATCTGTTTGATGTATTAACGTACATGAATTGTCGTTTTTTTAAAACATACTTTGTTTTCTGTGCTGCAGATAAATTTTGTTTACTAAGCGGTGTACTCTGGTGGAACATCTTTGTATCCATACAGTTGAAAAGCCCCATGCTTGCGATCTCTTTGAGAAAGTATTAACTCGAAAGAAAGCTTTTAAAGTCATTTAAGGGCGAGATTCAAGGGAAACACAATTCGAACGTTTTCCGCGGTGAACAGGGGAAACTTCGAAATATATCAATGTTTCTTATTCAACTGAAACAAACCAATGGTATTCTGATCACGTGACAGTGCGATGGGTTTGTTCATTGGAAGCATTCTGGGGACTGAACTGGGAATTGCAAACCGTTCGATTCGAACTCGATCGCGCGCGTTTCACTTGAATCTCGCCCTAAGTGTTCACACGGGATAAAACCCTCATGTTTGGACTGTGTGTCAGAAAGCATTTACTCAGCTGGATGAGTTGAGTGATCACCTCGTTTCTCACTTGTTACTAATGCTTTACACTTGTGATTGTCTCAAGCAAGAAGCCTTACGTTAGTGGTTTCGGTCAAAATAGTCTCTCAAAAGGGCAACTTGTTTCCACATTTTCTTTGTAACTGATCTTTTGTATGCTCGTGTCTTTTAATTAAATAAAGATGGACTAAACTGTGTACCTTTATTGTTATCATGACTATCGTCACGAACATTAAGGCTCTAAATTTTCAATTTCTTCTTTAGAAGTTTCCACTAGGGAATGGGTCTCCTCAACATTTAAATAGTTTTGTTTCCCCATATTTTTCTGTTTAGGGCAATGATTGCTGAGTTTTCAATTTCTGAAAGTCTAATTTCAGCTAAATTTTGATCTACCCTTTCTTCGGATTCCATTCAATGATAACTTTTGGTAGGCGTTCATAGCATGTCCACACTATTTATGTTCAATCTTCTATAACGCCTCCTGTTTAACTTGCATGATTTTCCCTATTCTGGAATTTTTAAATCTTTAACCTTTTACAGACCGAATTCAGATCCGGACATATTTTGAATTAGATTTGTGCATGTTTTGCTTTCTGATGCATTAATCAAAAGATGTTAGTCATTTAATTGGGGGGGGGGGTGATATTTTCCCAATTTTCATTGTGTTCTCTTTTGGGACCATGGGGCATTTCTGACTATACTTTTTGGAGCTATACTTTGACTGTACTTTTATCGGTACAGTAGAGCGCCGATAAACCGGATCGATCAAGGAGCATTTTTTCTTTACCGGTCTCCCCTCACGAAAATCGGTTTTTATTTTTAGATTTTCTGAAGACTGTCGAAATCGTTCCTTTTGTCCCCCGTCCAGTTTCAGGGAGGGGGGAGAGTGAAAATTGCTGCATGAAAGGATCAGGATTTTTTCCTTTTCTAAGAATTAGAGATGGTGGGAATGAGTTTCCTGATTTATTATCCTTTGACTGTCTTCTTCACTGAATTAGCACATGGAATCCACAATGGGCGATTTACTGCATCGGGAATAAAAATTGCAGTATCATCTGTATCGGGCCGCGTGTATGGAATGAGGGGACGGTGAATGTTCTTCCCGGAAATTCCATCTATTTGATGCGTGGCTGCCGAGAAAGACAGGCTGCGGTGCTGGCATTTAGTCACACCCCTTTTGCCCTTGCAGAGTCATGTGACTCTGCGAAGGGCAAAACGGGTGTGACCAAATGTCAGCACCACAGCCTGTCTTTCTCGTCAGCCACGATTTGGCGATAAAGGACAATCGACCACTGTCGCATAGTAACCTTTAACCTGCGGTTGCGATCCGGGAATGAAATCGTCTCCAAAGTGCGATGTAATTTTTTACGCTATTAGTTACACGCTATTTTTCTAATAAGTTTTGAAGGTTGGAGGAATTTTCAAACATGTCTGGAAAGCGTAAATGAATTGTTCTACCGTTAAATAAAAAAATTGAAAATGTAAACAGATTGAAGAAAGGCGAAAACGGAAACAACATAGCACTTGAATATGGCATTGGTACATCAACTGTATTGGATATTTAAAAAAAAACAGACATTCGATTTTAAGTTTTGGACAAAGAAGAAGGCAGTGTGAAAAAAAAATCGATGGAAAAGTCGAATTTCGAAGATCTACATAAAGCATTATACATTTGGTTCACACAAAAACATTCACAAGGACAGCCCATTTCTGACCAACTGTTGTGCGAAAAAGACCTGCTTTGTAATGAAGGTCTATGGAGACGCGTCATTGAAAGCGAGCTCTGGCCATTTTATAACTCCAATTATCCGGATTTTTCGTAAACCGGATCGACCTCGATCCTGACCGATCCGTATAATCGGCGCTTTACTATAGTTTAAATAAGTGAAATATTAAGAATAAATGTAGGATTTACTTAAAGATATTAATTAAGCTTGAAGGAGGGTGGGAGGTGTATGAAGATAGCTCCGTAAAAATGTATGACAACGGCTATTTTTATGTATGCAGTTCCCACTCTGATAGAAATGCAAATTCTATTTAAGTCAACATTGATAAAATTTAATTTTTCAATAATTTTTTTAATTTGATGTTCCCAATGGGGAACATTGGCCTGTAAAAGGTTAATTTTCTGGCTGATCTCTGCCTAGTTAATTTCAGCTTTATTATTTTTTTCTTAAGTAAAGACTAAAGTCCACCATTTCCTTTATATACTGTGTTTTAGCTTACCCCCGCTCTACCTTACTTTCAACAATGAAATGTTCTCGCTAGAAATACTGACTATTTATCATTATTTTAATCAAATAATTTGAAGTTTAGAAACCTTAAGGTGCTTTTTTGAAGAACATTTTGAAAAAGACTGCCAGGAAAAATTTTCGCGTTAATTTAACAAAATAAGTACAATTATATTTTTACTAATTTTCGGTCTGTTCTGCCTCCTGGCTGTTAAAAATAAAATTCGTATTCTACGCGTCAAATAGTTAAATCTTGCATTTTTTTGCATTGAAATCGGTTAACTAGAACGCGAAATATGGAGTTTTGGGTTTCTCTATTGGTTTATATAGGGTTTTCTAGAAATCTCGAGAATTATTGATGTTAGAGCTTGGCTGGCCTCACTTTTAGGGACTTAATTTTTGGTGCCAAATTTGGTGGTGTTTTGCCAGAAAGTCGCCAAGCTTGGCAACATTTCGGACACTTGGCGCGATTTTTCCAATGGGGCCTGTAAAGGTTGTTTTACTGCATTAACGTCACATAATAGCCTAATTTTACTCTTCTATGACGTAATCAAAACGCGATTGTTCGGAATCTTTCTACACTTCCCGATTCGTCTAGGAAGTGCGTCGGAGGGTATAAAAGGCAGTCAGGCAGGGGATTTCAAGTCTGTGTTCATCCAGCTTCCGATGAGTTAGTACGCTGCATTGCTCTGTGAATTGTGCTACTGTTTGCTTGCTTTTTGAAGCCTTGTTTTTAAGTGCTCTGCGTAAATTCTTCATTGCTGAGTCTTGAGGGACTGTTTACGATTTCAATCGTAAGTTTCCACTGAATTATTGCCTGTGGAAGTGTTTTATTTTGTGTGAGAATTACAGCATTTGTGAACGCTTGTCTACTAAGCGGACTGTTAAAAGCACGTTATGCTGGCTGATTGTGCCAGTGAATTTTGTACAGTTCATTGTTCGACGAAGTTCTGGAAGCAATAAACTTCGTGTAGCATTTTTACAAGTGGACTCTATACTAGAACTTCTTACGCCTACTGGACTTTAGAACGACGAACCCAGAAACTAGCAGAGTTTTCTGCAATATTTGGTGTCAGATTCGGGATTCTAAAGAAAGACTTTAATTTTCCAGTTTACGGTTTTGACAAGAGGAAAAATGGAAGAACAAATTCGAAAAATCTTGACTATGATGAAGAAAATCGAAGCCCGACAAGCTGAGATGAAAACTGATGTGGAGAAGAAAATTGAAGTAGAACAAGCCGACATAAAATCTACCTACGACAAAGTTGAAGCTGGATTGGAACAGATGAAAATCGAACAAGCCAATTTAGCGAAGAAAATTGAATCTGGACAAGCCGATTTAGAGAAAAAAAATTGAAGCCGGAAGAGAAGATTTGGCGAAGAAAATTGAAACTGGACAAGAAGAAATGAAATCCGGATTGGAGAAAATGAAGACTGCTTTGGGAAAATTGGAAAAGAGTATTCAGGAAAGCCAAGATTAGATAGAGAAGATGATGTCGTTCCTAGAAGAAAACGAAATAAGGAAAAAGAAATGAAGGAAAAATAGAAGAAAATGTCCAGGAATTGCAGAGCAAGATATTTGCAGAATGCATCAAGAATGAATGGCGGAAAAGAAGACAAACTGGACAGTTTAATAGAGCTGGTAAAGTTACCCGAAAACATCAGAATGTCGTTACGCCGCACAGCAATGAAACTTACTACCTATGACGGAAAGACTCTCTGGGAAGCGTACAACAAGACCTAATTTTTCATTGTTGTCAAAGCCAATGGTTGGAGCGAGTCCGAGAAAGCGAACCAACTGGCCGCTTCCCTAACCGGAGATGCTATTAACGTATTACAAACCATTGGAGCGACGAAGAGAGGAGGTTTTGACGCCTTAGCCAGTCCCTTGGAATTCGAGAGAAGTGTCAGAAAGAGTATAGCCGATACAACTGAAGTCAAGGATGCAAAGACCTGGTGCGACCCTTCAAGAGCTGGCTTCGGATATAAATAAGCTGTGTCATCTAGCTTATCGCAATTATCCTGATAACATCCGAGAAGAAGTTGCAGTGCAGCATTTCACTGAAGGCGTCACAGACTTGGAAATACAGAAAGCATTGATCTTGGCGGATAATAAAAATCTCAGGTCCACACTCGTATTCGCTTAGAAGTTTGAGGTAGCTAAGTCGGCCGTGAGAAAAGAGCGGCATACTGTTAGAGCTGTGTCGTTCCAGAAGCCTTCGGATGGAGAAATTAGTTAATAAATTAAAGAGCTTCGAAGATCTGGTGGAACGACAAGTACAGTTAGAGCCAAGAAAAGCTAAATGTTGGAGGTGTGGTGGAGAAGGACATTTACGGAAATACTGTGGTGTACAAAAGTACTGTCGTCGTGAAAGTCGCAGATATCAGTGTACCAGAGAAGCCCGTGAAGGAAGACAGAAGAGAGACGACCCTGGACACTTTATCGGGAAATGAATGGTTCTCCACTCTGGATCTCAAGATAGGCTAATGGCAAGTAGAAATTCATCCCGACGACCGTGAAAAGACTGCTTTCACTACTGGACAAGGCAACGCTACACTTGGGCGATCTGCTTAGGATAGGGGGTGTCTTGGTCGAAGGACTTTCTAAGGCACATAATGGGCAATCTTTGATCCACGAGCCAGATGTGGCCAGCCACGGCCTTTGATGCCAATGGTTGGAGCATCAGGGCTGAAATATATCGAAACCCCGTATAAAACATTTAAAATCCTGTATAAACCGCAATTATCCGGCCTGCGATTTCGAGGACATCCCAAAGTTTGGGCTCGCAACTTTTCAAAGGTTGCTCCTACCTGTTCTAAGGGGTTCTAACATGTATTCCCGTTAAATCTGAAGAAAAACGACCAAAACTCCCGACCGTTAGATCGACAGCTGCGTGGCGGACCCGAACCCGGGACATTCACACTTCATACATAGAATTGATAATTCTTACACGAAAGATGGTCACCCAACTTCAAGAAAGATGGCCACCCAACTCCCCCCCCCCCCCGTTTTTCACGTCTGTACTATTTGGAAGACGAATCCAAAATATTTTGAAATTGATTTTTAAACATGGGAATTCTGTATTTTACTTCCAAGAATTTTATAGATCTCTCTCTATCTCGTTTTTTTCTTTTTTAAATCACCACAAAATATATGGACAGAATGTTTTGGCTCCCTACCTCCCAAAGGTTATGAGTTTTGGAAAATGCTCTTTATAATGTGCATGCTTTAAAAAAGGATCTAAATTCGCTTCGAAGGAAATAAAGTAGCTGCAAAGGATTTAAAATCGGGACAAGTTTGTCTCTATTTTAAATCGACGTTTGTTCCCGATCTTTCGGAGGAAATATATACCGTCAATTCTGGATATAGTGAACCCGGATATGGTGAACTTTCGGCTATAGTGAACGCATTTCCTTAGTCCAGGTTCACATGCATTAGAAATGTACATAGGATCTTTCGGTTTTAGTGAACCATGACTTCGGTTATAATGAACTTAAAAAAATTTGGACGGTTGAGGCAATGTTCGATTCTCACGAAGAGTGTCTCTTTTGTGTTCGAGTAGGTCCCAGGCTGGAAACCAGGTCACATCCGCCGACCTAATCGTTCGGAGTTTTCTGTAGTTTTCTCCGAAACTTCGTGTAAATACGAGTTAGGACCCCTTAGAAAGTCCCCTACGGAGGGCAATCACACCCGCGGCCTAGATCCCTTGAGTAGATAATTGGCCGTAACTCACATTTCCATTTGTGTTCGAGTAGAAAGAAAAACTATGAAGCACCTGTTCCAAAATGCAGATAAATTGTCAGTGTATAGACTAATTTATACTAAACAAGGGGGGGAGGGGGTCATAATTTTTTCAATGCTGTAATGCTTGCTACCCTTTAAAAGCATTCATTAACAAAAGAGGGGTGCTTTTGAAAGTGAAATAAAAGCTGAAATTTCGTCTAGGCTTTGGACGATTTCATTTTCCATCATCAATGCAATAAAAGCGACAGCACCTTTGGCCAACCGAATGGAATGTACATTATTTCCATAAATGTGATTAATTCTTGAAGCTTTCTCTCTCACTCACTCACTCACTCAAAACTTCATAATTAAACAAATTTGATACATATCAAATGTGTTTGATTATAAAGTACAATATCCATTTTTGGAATGCCTCGCTGGAGCTCCCTAAGGCGGGGGACCCTCGGCAATCGCCGATCTGGCCAGTCCGGGCCTGCAAAAATTAAAAATATCACTCGTTAATTATTGCAGAGAAATAGAAGTCCTGGGGCTGTGTTTTCCTTCCTTGTATGCTCGTTCGAAATTTTACAAAAGCACTGTTTTACCGTAAAATATCGCAAAAGCAGCCCCCCTCCCGAATCTTCAAGGAAAATTGCTATCTATGTGGGTGGATAAACGGTAAAAATGAAAAAATTTACCGTACAAGCCCCCTAACTTCAAGTGAAGCTGCAGTCATACTGCCCGTTCCGTACCGCGATGACGTCAGAGAAGCGAAGCGCAGAGCATTGTTCTGACGCCACACTTCGCTTGCATAGGGCTGGATTTCATTGGTGCATTTACTGTGGCTCCGCCAGCTCGCGTGCGGCCAGCCCACGGAGTTACAGATAAGAAGAACAAACGCCATGTTATCAAAATAGCCCAGCTTCAGTTAAGGTTGGGGATGAATTGATAAGGAGATTATCTGGTGCTGCCATCTAGCGGCAATAGTTGCAAACAATAGTCAAGAGATCTTTCCATAAATTAGGAGTCGATCTATCGATTTTATTAATTATTTATATTTCGAAATTGAAGAAATATAATAACGCTTTTAAAAATAAATAATCAGAGTTATGTATGCATATTTAAATAGATTTTGTGGTAATCCTCAAGGTTTTTGTAGCTATTTAAACTGCATTTTTAAAGTTAATAAATATTTTTTTTCCTTTTAGTGCTTCATTACACCTCACCACCAACTTTTTTTTTTTTTGACACTAGGAGAAGTTGATAGTTTTATTTAATTATTTTTATAATTTCACTATACCTGTTACATTATTTAAAGAAGAGGTTATAAAAAATGAGAAGTTTTGTTTTCTTATATTTCATGATAATAGCACAAGTAACAAAAATATAATGCTGTCAATTTTTTTGCGGCTTGAGTACTTTGAGAATATTTTTCCTATATTACCTAGCAGAGTCGGCCCAAGGGGGGTGCGAATGTAGGCGATCGCCTGAGGCCCCGCGCTTATAGAGGCCCCGCTCCTGGGTTATTTTATTGCTATCTCATAAGACATGATAGAGAAGAGGCCCCGCACGCCCGTCGGGCCATCTCTGTACCTAGTGCCACAAAAAAGTTGGTGCTGAGGTGTAAAGAAGCACTAAAAGAAAAAAAAATTATAAATCTTAAAAATGCAGTTTAAATAGCTACAAAAACCTTGAGGATTACCACAAAAACTATTTAAATATGCATACCTAACTTTGATTATTTATTTTTAAAAGCGTTATATTTTATCAATTTCGAAATACAAATAAATAATTAATAAAATTGATATATCTCCTCCTAATTTATGGAAAAAGTTTTTTTGACAACTATTGCCGGTAGATGGCAGCAACAGATAATCTCCTAATCAATCCATCTCATGCCCATCCTCTAGGTCCGTTTTCAGGGAAGGAATCCCATTGCCGTTGTAGGTCCTTTCCAATCTAAGTCCATGGGCCAGCTAAAGTTTCAAAACTGAAAAGAACGGTGGGACAAAGCGCAGTCGGAGGAGCACGGAACGGCCAGTATGAATCCACCTTAAGGGGGGGGGGGCGTTTATTAGGCATTTTAAGAGTAAGCGCAATGCATGAGGTAAGCAGGGGGGTTTTGTATTTTACAGTATATTTTATTACATACTTTTATTTTTTTAATCAGAGAAATTCAAGTTTGAAACGCTTCATTAAATGAGGTACCGGGGGTTGTCTGCTTTTTTGTTCTTTCCAAGCAGGTAAACCATATTTCTAAGTAATCTTTGGCCACCCAAAGTACAATGAGACCCCGATTTAACGTCTTTCAAGGGACCGAGAAGCAATTTTTTTCTAATGGCCGGCCTCTACCTTGAAGGTTTTGGCCACAACAGGCCGGAATTGTTGGTCTCTTTATTATGGAGGCACCTAATAGGTGGACCACCTACGCCCCCTTGAAAAATTCTGCCAATACTCCCATCCCTGGAAAAATTCTGCCAATACCTGTGCACTGGTGAGAATGATTTTAAATTTGAACTGCAGTGAAACCCCGCTTTAGCGTCATCCTCATTTATAACTTTATCCCGCTTATAACATCATTTTCCTTTGGTCCCAAATACTTTCGATGCTTATGTAAAAAAATCCCGGTGTAAACGATACATTTAACGCTTTTTTTCGGAATCAAATAGCATGTTTGACAATCGAAACCACAACGAGGAAGGACAATTCCCTCATCAGTTCGAGCGATCTTATCTGTAAAAGTAATGAAAGCTTTCTTTTTAACCTTTGAAGGTCAATTATCTTTTTCAAAAACCTCATATGTATGAAAAATGAAATTTTGTGATGCAAATAGCAAGAATTAAAAAGAGCACAAAGTAAATAACCGATTCCTATGACAAATTATTTTGAAAACTAACGTGTACAGTATTGTAGAAAAATAAATAAATTTCCTGCAACCTAAATTACTCTAATTCACTGTCAGCACTTCGTTTTTCTCGAACCCCAACAGAACGTTTTCCCGCGTATAACATTATTGCTTCTCGGTCCCTTGAAAAACGTTAAATCGGAGTTTCACCAGGGTGCGAATTGAACATTTTTTCCAGGGGGGGGGGGGCATTTGAAAAGAAAAAAAAAGGAGGGAAGGCGTAAAATGCTTCACTCACATAATATATTCGGTATTACATGACAAATGCAATCGCCAACTTAAATTCAAACAAAAGTCGACCCCCGATTTTCTATGCACATGTATTTCTGCCTATGTCGATTCTTTATCTACCCTCAAATTCGACTCGCGGCAGAGCAGCGCTTCCGCTCCTTTGTCGGGAATAGGTCAATTCCGCCAAGAAATTTCCCCCGTGTTTCCACCCGTAGGACAATTCCGCCGCGCCATTTTCTTGAGACAAGAAATGGAGTTTGAATAGCACGTTCATATTTGGCGATTCATACAGCACTTGTTGGTGACGATGAAATATAAATATGCCCACGGGTGCATAGACTATAAATTAGTGAACCTATTGATAATTTTCTCGACTCAGAATTTTCTCTGCCTTCAGAGATTAATTTTCGATGTTGTTCCGACATCGATAATTTTTGTGTGCCCAACCCAGTCAGAAGGGGCAGAAGAAGGATTCCTGACTAGCAGAGAGGTTCCAACAAAGGCAGCATACTTGCTTGATATTCCTTTTATTAATGTTGGTATACATACGATTGTAATTTGTGTCATCATGAGATCATTGCTACTTGATGACTGTGTGGCGACCTGATTGGGTATACATTTTTCTACCATGAATGTTGAACTCTGCACCACCGAAGGAGGAAAAGATCTTGTTATTGTTGACGGTATTACTTACTATAAGAAAAGAATACTGCAAAATGGTGAACTTGTGTAGCAGTGCAGTGAAGAAAAGAAATGCACCGCAAAAGTGTATACACTTGCGGAAAAGACTTATCTAACAAAATCTCCCTTTTGAACCGAACCATTTTGTGGTAGATTCCAGATAGCTATTCACAACGCTATACCTGTAACATGGCCCAATGCTAATGTTCAAGGATGCAAATTTTACTTAGGTCAGGCCTAGATCCTTTTCCTCATAGCTTTCAAAATATTCTATTTGTAGTCAAAGAGCAAATAGATATCGCCAACTCCTCGTCGCCAAAAGAAACACTGTAACCCCCTTCGGCGGAATTGTCCTCTCGAAAAAAAAACACCCGAAAAAGGATCGGCGGAATTGTCCTATGGGAGTAAATGAGACGAAAAATTTTCGGCGCTATCGTCC
Source organism: Cheiracanthium punctorium (assembly GCA_038373885.1). NCBI lineage: Eukaryota > Metazoa > Arthropoda > Arachnida > Araneae > Cheiracanthiidae > Cheiracanthium > Cheiracanthium punctorium. Next base: position 122,906 of record JAWZYV010012717.1, on the reverse strand, counting down.
TACACTGCGGCGGAATGGACGATATCCATGTGACGTCATTTTTCCACTAACACGTGACCTTTCGGCTGTGTTGATAATTAATCTTGTTATCTGATTGGCTAAAGTGTATATTTTCCATCAACACGTGACTGAAATAGCCTTGTCTCAGTATAAGTTTTAATGTGTCAGCGTTTTTTAATGGGAATCTGGGAAAAGATATCTTTTAGTTGTCATGCACAGGTTCCTGGGAGTTATTGAAACATCAATAGGCAGCACAATACAGAGGCATAATTATTATTTTTGTAATTTTGCACTCATTACCAAGAGTCCAGCACATAAACCTATGGAGGAAAGGTTGTTTGTTTTCCACCGTCACGTGACTTTTATAGCCTAGAACCCAAGGAGTTGATATCCTCTATTGGTTAGTGACCCCTTTGTCTAGTAAACAAAAGAATTTCCACTCTCAATACTTAAAATCGTTAGGTACTGTTGAAATTGTAAGGACAGAGACTAATTTTAACATTTCTCCTGCAGGGGATAAATAGTGTCCCCGGCAGGGATCAATTAATATTTCTCTAGCCAGGGATATTACATTCATCAGCCGGGGACAATCCCCGGCATCCCCCCCCCCCGTCAATTCGCACCCTGAGTTTCACTGTGCTTTAGAAAGGTGTACACCCTTCAAAAAAGTATTCTAGCAAGAGAGAAATTTCCTGTTTTAGATTTGCGAATAATAATTGAGTTTTTGAAAAACGCACAACTTGACAGAAATATGGAATGTCATATTTATACATAGCCTAATTCATATTCTATGATAAATAATTTTTATTATACGAAACCAACGTAGGTAATTTCTCTATTGCTCGAATACTTTTTTTGAAGGGTGTACAACGCATAAGAAAGCCCACAATTCTTTGACTTTTTAATTGGCCTTGAGCCAAAAGCAAGGATGAAATTATCTGTTCATTATTAGTGAGATATGTTCAATACGCTCTCCACCATTTTCCGCGACAAGAAAACTAATAACAGCGTGTTCCGCAACTGACCAGAGTGTCTCAGGGAGTCACGTTTTGAATGTGCTGCGTAATACGTGCCTTCAACTCACCTGAATTTGCAGTTGGACTGCTGAACACATTTTAAAAAAATTAACACTACGGGCAGAAATCGCAAAGGATTGAAGTCCAGTGATCCAATTCTGAGAGACCCCTAAATTATAACAGTGTCTTAATTTAGTTTTTTTTTCCCAATGTAGTAAATGCCTAATTTTTTTCATTTATGAATTTATAAGTTACAGATAGAGTCACTTTTTCCCCCTTAATTTTACCTCTCCATAGAAAAAATATCACAGCAGATTAACGCTTTCTGCAAAAAGAAGTGGTAACTAGATTTTAAGTGATTACGTGGTAAGTTGCCGGACCCACCTCAGTTTTTAAGTGGCTACCCAGCGAGAATGGGACACCCATACATAGGAACTTGCCGATTATGATTATTAATATTATGAAAAAATCAGACTTTTAGTTGTATTTTTTAAGTTTTCATTTTTAATAAAGCTTATTTCATAATGTAATGTTTCATATGTTTATAATGTTCATAAACATTCTCATTTATCTAATATTAGTATATTTCATGTTGGATACATTTAATCATGACAAATATTTATATGCGAACACAGAAAAAATACATAAAGTTGCTGTCAGACACAGTAACCGCATGTAGGGGACCCCCATTCAGACTTCTGCCCCAGGCCCCGGTTTGTCATAATCGGGCCCTGCTTGCACCAGCTCCCATTAGCGCACACGGTCCCACAGCAGTCGAGCCAGGAGGGGGGTTGACCCTCCCAAGTACTAGCTAAGCCAGATGCTGCTTCACTTGCCGTGTTCCTATGGTAACGGAGTTTCGCGCCCAGACCACTGCGGGACGTGTGTTCTGTTGAAGTGTTGGAATGACCTGGTTGTCCAAAAATATATCATAGCATTTACCATCGACGGTACAGGTAACAGGACATATCTCAAAGAAAAAAAGCCCTATATTAAGCGATGCCCTTCCTTTAATGGTGTGGACATTCTTCTACTGACGTCGAAGAAATTGATTTCACCCCTCTGCAAGATTTTAGAAGTATGTAGCTGGCGTGGCTCGAAAGTTGAAATTTTGTATTTAGGATTGTTGTAACATCTATAGTTATGCTCCCCATTTGTGCTTGAAATCAACTGGGTAGTTTATTTACAGGGCCACAGAAAAACTTCCAGTAGTACACCCTCCAAAAAAAGTATTCTAGCAAGAGAGAAATTTCCTGTTTTAGATTTGCGAATAATAATTGAGTTTGTGAAAAATGCACAACTTGACAGAAATATAGAAAGTCATATTTATACATAGCCTGATTCATATTCTATCATAAATAATTTTCAATATACGAAACCAACGTAGGAAATTTATCTCTTGCTCGAATACTATTTTTGGAGGGTGTACATTAAAGTCTACTATACATTAAAGTTCAATACATTATGGTCACACAAGTCTGTAGACATTATTTAGGTTATGCCCAAAATCTCACCAACCGTTTCCAATCTTGGCGAGTTTTGACGAAATGTTGCCAAATATTTCACCAAAACAAGTTTTTAAAACTACCCAGCTTGGTAATAGCTCTTATATTTGCTGAGAAATTTCTAAATGTTAATACTATTTAATTTTCGCACCCGAGTTTACAATACATCAAAAATTTATTTACGAGGTCATCCAAAAGACTTACAATGCATTGCGGTCTATGGCTAGCTTCAATGCGCCAAAAGTCTATCAACAGTCATTGTTTGGGCCATGCCCAAAATCTAGCCAACTGGCGCCTTGTTTTCTAAAACTGAACCCAGTTTGCCGATATCTGTTTTCTTTAGAGAGAAATCGCCAAAACTTAGTGTGTTACTGAAATATCGTATTTCAATTTCAAATTACATAAATTTGATACATAAAGTGCATCAAAAAATTGTATAATTTAATAGACCCGCAAGGAAATCATGTGTTGTCCACATCAGATGTTTTCCTTCTTACTAGAGATTGATTGTGTCCCCTTAGGCCCATATTCACCACTAACTTCAATTGGCGGTTCAACCTATAATTCAGTAACTACCGCTTGGAAAACTCGACTGGTCAGTCCAACATTTCATACCCACCGTTACGGTTTTATTACACGAAGAAAATTTCGGGAGATTTGGTTGTTGCAACCAGTTGCCGAAACTCGTCCCGGCAAGTCGATGAGCAAGCAGGGTTGCCATAATACGCAAACTCAGCTGCGCTCACAAATGCCTGAGATTCGCCGAAATGGCAATTGCTAGAACGTGTAATTATAGGTAGCCTAGGACCTCGGGGGTTCCTAAATGTGGAATTTCGCATTTGCTTTCAATCCTATTCTATTTCCATATCGCTGCTCCACTTGAGAGACAATTTTTCTTCGCTCATCACTACATCGGTATTGCTGAGTCTTGTGACGAAGAAATCGGAAGCACTGCGATTGGCTGGCAGTCCAGCAACCTGCAATATTTTCGCCTCTGAAAAAAAAAGTTGGCGTTGACTGTTCCCTGGGTAACCAAGGGAAATTTTCAAGAGATTTCCGCAACTGGTTGCAGCAATCAAATCGCCCCAAGTTTTCTTCGTGTAATAGGGCCTTTGACGTGGGAGAACAAGTTACTGAACCTGTGTTAACCCAACCTAAGTTGAAATGGGGCTCAGTTAAAATCGAAACGCTCAGTGTGGTTAAGTGTCCCCAAAGCATTGCGAGTTCGCGTCACGACGTGGAAGATGTTTATTTCGTGCCCCTCCAATCACTCTGCTTTTCTACGTCACATATATCTTTGTGAAGAAGAGAACAGCCAGTTCTTGCAAAAAAAAGATGGATGCGAGGAAGCTGAAAAAGAATCTTTTACTGTGATATCTAAGGATACAAATATGGATGTTTTTGGAAATTATTTTGAAGGATACATTATCTAAGAGATAATTTCCCAGCCGATCATTGGTGAGTTGCGGTAAGCCAGCGGTCGACGTCACTGACGGATTAAAGGGCAAGGGGAAGAAATTATTCCCGAGAAAAAAGAAATTACATGAAAAAATGTAAGAGATCCTATTTTAATTCCCATAAAAAGGGCATAAATTTCAACTAGCTTTCACTACCCGCCAAACAGCATTAGTGGGATTTAAATCGGATTCATATTTTCAAGTGCTGTCGAATTCATAATGGAAGCGGGATAGTTGCACCTGGTCTATACACAAAATATCAGACCGAATAGAGAGACTTTTTTAATACAGATCATCCTCATCGACTAGACTCTGAGATGATTTCAACTACTATGGTATCCATAGAATTAAAACAGAAACGTTGTTAGTGTGAGCAGACTATATGCTATATTTTTCCACAGGAAATAGGTTAGGATCTACAATAATAATATCATCTGCGGATCATATACCTTCAATTTTGTCTATTATAACATAACGCATTTAAAGCCAGTGCAGTAGTGCTAACATTTTTTGTTCAGAACGCATCTCAGCAGGATGGGGGGAGGGGGAACAAGTTTATAGCAACCCATCATATAACCCGGCTTTTTATGTCAGTAACCAGTACAGGAAGTTATGTAATAATTTTGAAAATAAACAACTTAATCGACCCAAACAAAATGCAAATAAAACAAAATTTTAGTCGAAACCAACATAAATTTTTTTTTGGGTGGGGATAATCTATTAAAAATTTTACCTATTCAAAATGAATGATAAATCAAAATGTTACCCTATAACAATTTGGGGAAGCTGAAGCTCCCTAGTCCCTCCCCAGGATACGCCACTGTCGGGTCAGGTGGACAGTCACAAATTTTAAAGCCTGTTCCGCGTTTAACATCTCTGTTCATTTTGTTATCGACACTGATTCTAAGAATCTGGTGGTTCTGGGTATTTCCTTATTTACATCTATGATGATGAGTTTCTTTTATTCGAAGACTCGGAGAGAACAGAAAGGGACTAGACCCTGGGAGGATTTCATGTGTACTATGGTATCCATAGAATTAAAACAGAAATATTGTTAGAGCGAACAGACTATACAATATTTTTCTTTTTCCAGGAAATAGGTTAAGATCTACAATAATAATAAATAATCTCATTTGAGTTCCGGCCCTCAAAAAAGTACCGAACGTCGTTCCGGTGCGTCTGGCCCCTCTACACCCCTGTTTAAAGCCTTGAAAATAATACTAAATCATTATGAACGGAGGACGGCAGACTGCTTGTAGAAAGCTATTGTCTGATGCAGAGTTAATTTACTGGGAGTGAAGTAGGTGGACGAACCAGTGGCGGCTCGTGGGATACAGCAAGTACAGCCAGGCTGCACCTGAAATTATCAGCACATACTTTAAAATAATTTATTCTACTAATTTTCCTAAATTCAGATTAGAAATGTGGAATTCCTACGGTAAATTAAAAAAAATCACCAAAAAAAAACCAAACAAAACAAAAAAAAAACGTATTGTGGCCGGATCGCTCATTCAGAAAAAAAGCACTTCCCACGCAATTCAATTGGGAAAATCTTTGGTTCAGCCCAGAGCGCTGAAATGAAAATTGGCAGCACCGTTGCCATGACAACGACTACGTAAGCAGCCTCTCCGGGATAGGGAGTATGCAGCTGATACAGCGATGAACGATTTTTTAACGGCGGCTGAACTTGAGAACTCGACAAACTGATTGGGCTCGGAGAGAAGTGAGGGAGGGGGTAAGGAGAATATATGTTTGGAAAACACTCGACTTTATATTGCTGAATTTATCAAGAAGGGAAGCCTGAATAGACGCTTATGAATGGACAATTATCCATCAAAGCAGTATTGTTTTTATGTAAGCAAGAACTGGCATTTAGGGGACATGGCGATCGAGAAAATTCTTTAAACATGGGAAGTTTTAAAGAGCTTTTAAAATTATTGATATCTGAATTAAAACAACGCCTTTTTATGGGGACATCACTGACCGATTCGCATGTTTAAAAGAAAGGAGGATTGATTTGACTTATAAAAAATAAGTAAGTTTTCTTTTTTTTTTCTTTTCTTCTCAAGTTATCGTTACAAAAGAAAATTCTAAGGAAACTTCGAATCAGACACGGATTAATGCAATTTTGAGGATAAGAGCGGCTAGTTAAAATTTATATCCATTTTATGGAAGTAAAATAGGATCTCTTACATTTTTTATGTAATTTCTTTTTTTTTTCCTCGGTGAGGGCTTAATCCGCCAGCTTTCGAATTCAGTAACAAAGATTTTCCAATCCTGTCCGGAGGAAAGGGGGGGGGGGCTCATATGCTTCCGGCTGCACTAACAGTTTTGACCACGGGCCGCCACTGGGACGAACCTTATAATCACAGACCCTATAGGACCCCAGTAGGGTTCTTACACTTATGTGGATCGAGAGGGACCCCCCCATTTCCTTTAAGTAAAATTTATCTTCAAGCACTCCCATCTGAATCCTAGACGTTTTATACTGTTCTTCAAGTTCAATTTTTGTCTCAATAATCTCTTAACAAGAATGTTGCAATAAAGTTGATGAAAATTTTAAGTGTACAGTATTGCCACTCAGCTAGTGCAACTGGAAAAATATTCAAAATCAACATCTGTTAAATTTTTTAATGTAAATTGTATGTATGTATGATATAAAAACATACGCTCACATAAATTAGTTAACAATTACAGAGCATAAAAGTAGCTTTAAATTTTATTAATTTAAAAATGTATTTTTATTGCTCCATGCGGAGGTCTTTATTCAAACCATATGAATCCGTAAGCGTTCATCCAAATCCCATTTCTAAGGGATTTTTTGCAAATACCACAAACATAGAGGGTGTTCTCCCATGTGATTTCGGAGGTATCTTTTCAAGTCAGTTTGTTCAACAAATGCTTACACACATAGAAAAGTAAGGTTTATTTCCTGAGCGAAGGAAGAGGTGCTGATTCAAGTGACTCTGCTCAGAAAATTCTTTCTTGCACACAACCCAAACAAGGGGCTTCTCTCCCGTGTGAACGCGGATGAGTCTTTTCAAGTCAGTAGCAGTCAGCAATTGTTCGGCAGAACAAGTGCTTTCTGACACACATCGCAAGAGTAAGGTTTCTCTCCCGTGTGAAGCCGGAGATGGTAATTCAAGTTATTATGATGAGTGGATGCTTTCTGACACACTGTAAAAAATGACCGTAAAATTTACGGCGAAACTGTGTTAAATACCTACGGTAAATCGCCGTACAACCTAAAAGCAACTATTTCGCCATAATTTGTCGATAAGTACCCTGACGAATCTTCTGCGCATGCTCAGCTTCTTCATCGCGAAGCTTACTCCCTGGTCTACAATAATTTCGCCGTAACTGGATTGGCAACGCCTTTGAGTAATCTTCTGCGCATGCGCATGCACAAGATTTATGGATGCATTGATTTATATAAGAATGTATTAGTATAAGTGTATTTAGGCGTGGGGGAAAAATAGTGTAGATGCCTGTTTGTATTTGTGAGTGCTTCCGGATTTACCTTATTTTCATAAGTATTTGTCCCTATGTTTTTTACATGCAAGTATGTGTGTGTAAATTATATTTAAAAATGTATTTTGTGCGTTCTGTATAAACATGATTTGATTTCGATTATAACTGTATATCTGTATCTGTACAAAGTGAACCCCTATTTACTTTACTTTCATTTGTATGCCTGGGTTTTTACGTTTGTATTAGTACATAAAATTTTTATGCATGTGATTTGTGCATATTCATTTAAGTACAGGTATGATTACGTATAATCAGAAAAAAATCACTGCAAATGATAAAGGAAAAAAATTGAAAATATTATTAAATAAATTAATAAAATAAAAAAAGAACACAGAATATTCTTTCATTTCCCTAAATTAAGTTAATCGCTGATTGCAAATAATTAATTAATAATTAAATAAAATTAACTACAACTCATTAAAAGCGGTTCCAAAAATTACAACTCCAGAAAAATTTCAAGTAAAAATTTCTAAGTCCTCATACCGCAACTCAAGTACACTTCAGCCTTTAGCTTCATGCCTTATAACTCAGAGTTGTATACTGGTCAGCGCGCCGAACTCCTGACCCAGAGATTCGGAGTTCGAATCCCGTTGACGGTAAGTCCGAAAAAAATGATTTAATTCTAAAATTAACAGATGGCAGAACATTAACTAAAATATCCTCGTAAGCCCTCACAAAAATCAGGAGGAAAACACCTCCGCTCACTTTTTTTTTTTGCGTTACGCAAAAAATACAGCGATATAATCACGTCGCAGTAAATATTACGGCGATATGATGTCTTAAATACGGCATTAAAAATTGACTTGCTGTAAAATTTCCGGCGAAGTGGCGTCAGAAATACGGCGATAAAAATGTTGACTCGCCGTAAATTTTACAGCGAATTGTTGGCAGCGAGGGTTGCCAACGTTTCGCCGTAAATTTTACGGTGATATTTTTTACCGTGCACACATGGGGCTTCTTTTCCGCTGAAAGCAGAAATGTTCATTTAAGTGACACTTCTGGGTGAATTCTTCCCTGCAGACATCGCAAACATGGCTTTCTCCTTCGTGTGAAAGCGAAGGTGTCTTTTCAAGTCAGGCTGCCGAAGAAATGCTTTCTGACACACACCGCAAACATGCGGCTTCTCCTCCGTGTGAATGCGGAGGTGTCTTTTCCAGACGGACGGAAAGACAAATGCTTTCAGACACACATTGCACACGTAGTTCTTCTCTCCCGTGTGAATCAGTTGGTGCCGATTCAAGTGATTCCGATTAGTAAATGTCTTCTGACACACGTCGCAAACATGAGGCTTATTTCCCGTGTGAACGTAAAGGTGCTCATTCAAATTTGCCAACTGAGTGAAACGTTTTTGGCACACACTACAAACATACGGCTTCTCTCCTGTGTGAATGCGGAGGTGAGCATTTAAAGCACTCCGTGCATTAAATGCCTTTTGGCATACATCGCAAACGTTGGGCTTCTCTCCCGTGTGAATGCGGAGGTGTTTTTTCAAGTCTGTCTGCTGAACAAACGCTTTCTGACACACATGGCAAGAGTAAGGCTTCTTTCCCGTGTGGAGGAGGAGGTGATGATTCAACTGACTCAGCTGAGAGAATTCTTTCTTACATACATCGCAAACATGGGGCTTCTCTCCCGTGTGAAGTCGAAGGTGAATACTCAAGTTGCAACTGTGAGTGAATGCTTTCTGACACACATTGCAAACATAGAGCTTCTCTCCTGTGTGAATGCGGAGGTGTGACTTCAAAGCACTCCTTACATTGAATGCTTTTTGGCACACATTGCAAACGTGAGGCCTCTCTCCCGTATGAATGCGGAAGTGTCTTTTGAGGTCAGTCTGCCGACTAAATGCTTTCGCACACACTTCGCAAGAGTGAGGCCTCTCTCCCGTGTGAATGCGGAGGTGTTCTTTCAGGCTTGCCATAGTGGCGAATGTTGCTCTACACACATAGCACGCATTAAGCTTCTCCTCAGTATGGAGCTGGACATGGAGCTTCAAGTATGACTTGGTGGAAAATGACTTCTGGCATACGTCGCAGGCATGTCGTTTCTTTGCTGTGTCAACAGCATCTTTCAGCTTTTGCTTTTCCACCGTTGGTCCCTCCATCAAAAACTTTTCTTCTTCCATTTGCATGCAGCGACGATTAATGAAAGGGAAAACCGATTTTCAGCACTGGAATAGCTTTTCTTTTTAGGTTATTTCTATAATATTGCTATAATATCCCCAATATATGTAAATGGGTGCATGGTAGGCTTTGAAATTTGAGAAAATATTAAAAATGCTCCAAAAAAAAAGTAGTGGTGCAACGGCAACACAGATGAACACCTGCAACGAAAGAAAGGAAATAATTTTTTTTAAAAAAAGGTCACATTTCAATAGTAGTAACAGTAATAAAAGAAAAACACTATTCACTTTTATTTATGAATTTCATTAACTCTTAATATTTTCATTTTCCATTTATTGTTATTGAAATGGAATTATAGAAGACCGTGTACTAAATTTAATTACAAATTGAAAATTGTTGCATGTCCATTATTTATATTCATAGCGAATAAATAATTAAAAAATTCTGCTACTTTCCTTTTTTTTTCTTATAAATACTTTTTCCCCAAACAACTGAACGTAAAAGTAGAGCCATTAATAAGACTTTTTTTAGGGGGAGGGGGTCGGTAAACTGCCAAGTCAAATATGGTTTTTTTAAATCAATTTTTTTTTTTTTTTTTTTTTTTTTATCGAGTATATTACCAACTTTTTACTTTTGCAAACTGGATTTGCGTAATTTTGCCAAGTGTGCCAGAAATAGAAAGTAAATTATAGTTTTTGTTAACATTTTTTTACCAAGTTTGCCAACTAGGTATCTAATTTTGACAAGCATAATAGAGTTTTGCGAGTGTTGGGGGGGGAGACTCCCCTCTGACACCCCCTTTAGCAAAGGCCCTGCATAAAAGAATGCTTCGTGAAGAAATGGATGTTTTATGTAAAGAGCATCCATAAAGAAGCATGTCGTCTAAAGGGCAAAAGAAGAAAATAGGAGGACTGGCGCAGAAAAATGCACTGCCCGAGCAGCGTTCGGGCGACTTAGAAAAGTTCCTGATGGTTGTTCGGGCGAAACTACGAGAATGATGATGGTTAACTGTATAAGTCAAGGTTGGGCAATTTGCTGGCAAAAAGGCATTTTCGATGGGTTTTGATTTGAGAAATCACGGCCTATTATGCACTGAGAGATCTAGACCACCGCGGGGGGGGGGGGGCTTTCTGAGAGTGCCAAACCTGTACTTACACAAGTTTAGGAGAAAACCACAGAAAAATCCGAATGGCTGGGTTGGCGGACGCAACTTGGGTTTGAACAGACCGCGACGAACACATTCGGAGGCCCTAGGCCTAGCACTTTTGCGGGGCCCCTGTGCGGTCATTTCTTGTTGGTCGTATTAGTGATACCAGTATTTCTTAGCAAATTTCGCACATGGGCGGGGGAGGGGTGCTATAGCTTCAAACTCTCCTGTACAAAAAGTTTTAACTTAAAGTTCACACATTTTTTAGCTTTTAATGTAGAAGTTATGCTTCAGAATCAAATGACGTCACGTCAGTGAATACTCTATGGTGGATTTTTTTGGATGTTAACCCATTTGTGCCTGGATATTTTTGCGACTTTCTTCGATTTTTACTGATAACAGAAATAATAGATAAATTTCTGATGTCAACTTCTTGAACAAGGGATGATTTCTTTTAAAATCATTATGCATAAAAATCGAAATATCAACATTCTACTTGGTCATTTTAAAATATTTTGTAGAGTTGAGGCTCAAGACTCATGAATAAAGGCTAGGAAAAATAAATAACGTTTTCGACTAATAGCGAAAATGCCGTCCCAAAAAAAGGACACTAGGCATAAATGGGTTAATAATGATTATTTTATACCTGAATGTAGTGTAAAGAAACCCTTTTGCTCTGCGGAATTTGTTGTCAAAATGATCTCTTTATCTATTTTCATTACCGTTCAAAATTTAGAGCATAACTAATTTTTTTAGGAATAGAACTTAAACTATTTTAATAATATTGGGGCCGCTTAACCCTTTAACGCGCAGTGTTCCCGCTCTGGGAACATCAAACTCTGACGTTTTGACTGTTGCCAGTCACGAAGAATAGATTTGATTTCTATAAAAATAGTTGCGGGTGACATAGCTCCACGAGAATCCTTTACTTTTTAGCACGTCATTTCCCGTCAAAAAATGGTCACGATTATTTTTAACAGCACTGACATCTGCTGAAAAATGGAAGAACGCGAGAACAGCTGGATAGATTGCCCAATGCTGAAAAAAGGGCAGCCGTTGCCATCGCTCGACATTAACTACCAGCAAGCTGGCGGACGATCGAAACGTTCATCGCGGCCACAGATCTAGAGACCCTTTTTTGACGACAGCTGGCTGTCGTCAAAAAAGGGTCTCTAGATCTGTGGCCGCGATGAACGTTTCGATCGTCCGCCAGCTTGCTGGTAGTTAATGTCGTTCGATGACAACGGCTGCCCTTTTTCCAGCATTGGGAAAGGGTTGCGCCTCAAAGGGTTAAGCTTGGAGGACTTAGGCCGTGGCCTAGTTGGTAATCAGGGACTGGGTTTGAACCAGTCACCTTCTGTCTCCCAGATGAAAGCGCTATGGGCTCGGCCACTGGTGGGGCCAGTATTTTCGCCAGGATAGTGGCAAACTGTGGAAAACGAGGGGGAAAATAGAAAAAAAAATACGGCAAAATTTACACGTCTGACATTTGGGTACGTGATAATTTTTAAATATCACATTTCATTATATTAAAACGGCATATATAATATAATTATTTTATGAATTATCAAGCTCCGAATGCTCAGACATTTTCTTACACACTTGGGTTTTTCCCCCCTGGAGATACTTAGAAATAGTTAGATTCAGATGTTTTCCTTACATATGGAGTGAACTTCTCAAAAATAAAGATTTATAAAACCTCATTACGAAAAGTAAAAATGGGATTTGAAGAAGCTATTCTGTCATGCCATCTCGTAGCATATTTACTACACCCGAACTACAGAACAGAGGTGAATATTTTAACCGTGAGAGAAAAAAAATAAACAACAAAATTTTTGTAGGAGAAATTACTTCCAAATTTTACAGCCTAGTGCTTATAAAAACTATGAATTAAAAAACGACACATTTCCTAATTCATATTTCACGGAACAAGTAGTCAGATTTGACAAGTGAGAAGTGGTGAAAAAGTGTATGAAAGCTTATGAAAATTTAAACGCAATTCATCGCATCAATCGCGTGTTTTCAAATTTGTCCAGTAAGAGCTGTGATGCCACAGAAATATTTTCCCCAACATTTTTTGTAGAATCAAGAATCTGAAATAGACTTTCAACACACCCTCTAAAAAGTGGTTCATTTATTACTATTGTTATGAATTTTAGGGGTGATCTGGCCTTTAATAGTTAAATTGGCTTAATTTCGCGTTCTACAGTCTTTCGTGAACTACAGAGATAAATAGGGATGCACCGAATATCATATTTTGCCGAATAACGAATACCGAATATCGAATACTTGGTTAAAATTTATTAAACTTATTAAACCGTTATTAAACTTAGATTGCAATGATTAATTTAATTAGTTTTTTCTTAAACAATATTTCATATGGTGTAAAACTTCAAAAATTAAAATGCTGCAAAATTTAATATCCAAGGTGTTTCCTTTATATATTATTAATAACTTTTTTAAATATTAGTGAAATGCTGGTAATTTTTTTACCTGCATATTTTATTTAAAAAATTAGCAGTTAATTGACTTTACATATTTATGAACACTTAATGTTATGAGTTTTTTTTTTTCCTGGTTACTGTTTCAAATTTAAATCAGTTAGTAATAGCAAGGTTAATGTAATGTGTCATAAGATTTAAGAAAAATTGAAAAGCAACAAAATTCAAATTTAACATCTGAGTGTTTTCTCTTACATTAAAACTAATTTCATTGTGATATTAGTTTTTTGTGTGATTGTGTAACGCTATGTTAGGGCTATCTGCCAAGGATGGGGGTGCCTTGGTAGGAGGACTTTCTAAGGGTTTCTAACGCTTATTCACATGTGATATTAGTAAGTAACAACTTGAATCAGTTTAGTACTATGGTACTATACCATATCTTTCATTCATGATATAAAAAATATGTATTTGTTTACCGATGGGTGAATACTTAAATTTGTTTACTATTCGGTTGCCGAATATTTAAGTATTCGGCCGAACCGAATATTCGGTTTGTCTGCCGAATAGGCAGTATACTTCTTTATAACGGACAAGGGCCGATTAAAGGTGGGTGGAGGGGGCGACCGCCCCCCCGAGAAAAAAAGAAATTAATGTATTAGATCCTATTTTATTTCCATAAAGTGGATGTATATGTCAATCTTCTAACTAACCGCCCTTCCCGACAAACTTGCATTAACCCTTTGAGGCGCAATCCTTTTCCAATACTGAAAAAAAGGGCAGCCGTTGCCATCGCTGGACTTAACTACCAGCAAGATGGCGGACGATCGAAACGTTCAGCGTGCCACAGATCTAGAGACCCTTTTTTGACGACAGCTGGCTGTGCCATGTCAGTGCTGTTAAAAAGAATCGTGACAATTTTTTTACGGGAAATGACGTGCTAAAAGTAAAGGATTCTCGTGGAGCTATGTCACCCGCAACTATTTTTATAAAATCAAATCTATTCTTCATGACTGGCAACAGTCAAAACGTCAGAGTTGGGTGTTCCCAGAACGGGAACACTGCGCGTTAAAGGGTTAATCCACCACTGGTAACGGCAAACAAACAAACAAAAAGCAAGCGTCAGTGTGCAGTATTTATACATTAAACGAGTTAAAAATAATTTATTCAAAATTAAAGCATTTTAGAATGTGTACGTCAGTTCTGTTCAGAACAACAAAAAATATTAAAGGATCGTGTAACAGTGGAAACAAAAAGTTTCCTAAGTCCACCTAAGGGGTTAAAAGGAGACACATTACCCATATACAGCAAACCTCGATACAAAGATACTTAACCCATTTGTGCCTGGATATTTCTTGCGACTTTCTTCGATTTTTACTGATAACAGAAATAATAGATAAATTTCTGACGTCAACTTCTTGAACAAGGGATGATTTCTTTTAAAATCATTATGCATAAAAATCGAAATATCAACATCCTACTGGGTCATGTTAAAATATTTTGTAGAGTTGAGGCTCGATGCTCATGAATAAAGGCTAGGAAAAATAAATAACGTTTTCGATTAATAGCGAAAGTGCCGTCCCAAAAAAGGGACGCTAGGCATAAATGGGTTAAGAGACCCAATAAAATCATCGTTGCGGGATGTATCGTTATATCGGGGAGCGATTACATTGTATGGAAATTCCGCGGGACCGCAACATTTCATCCTTGTATCCAATATCGTCATAGCGAGGTTTTATCGTACTGGTACCGTGTTTCACAGAACAAGAGGTCAGAATGCGTAAGTCTGAAGAGAGGTGGAAAAGCGTATGGAAAGTTTATGAAATTTCTAGCGATGTTTGGCTCATTAATTACACAAACGCATCTCCAAATTGATCTAGCGAGTTGTACTGTTACAGAAAGATTCTCTTCAACTTTTTTGCGCAATCAAAAATTTGAAATAGACTTTCAGCAATCTCAAATTGGTTTATTTCTATGCTACACTGAGACAGCAAATAGGAAAAAAAAAAACAAAAAACCGTTAAACAGAAATTACAGAATTAGATTAAATTAAAAAAACATTAACTTAATAAAAATTTTTCA
The DNA here is from genome assembly GCA_038373885.1 of Cheiracanthium punctorium. Taxonomy (NCBI): domain Eukaryota; kingdom Metazoa; phylum Arthropoda; class Arachnida; order Araneae; family Cheiracanthiidae; genus Cheiracanthium; species Cheiracanthium punctorium. Next base: position 107,607 of record JAWZYV010012717.1, on the reverse strand, counting down.
ATATCCTGTTCAATTTTGTACTGTTTGACTTTCTTCCTCACTTATTTTATTTATTCATTTATTTTTCAAGTTCTTAGTACACAAAATTTATTTTTTAATTTAGATAGGGCCACCACGTGTAAAATGGGTACCGTTACTTTTCTGTTGTTTTCATTTTACTTGACAACATTTTTCTAAAATGAAAAAATATGGTTAAAATGCTCACATATCTGGCAACATTTTAACTTGGTAAACAAAAATCTAACAACACATTCACTAGGCATAACAGTCATTCTGCTCTTCAGAAGATAGAACACTGTGCTTTTAGTGACTGACAAACGTCTTTCCATAAAAGCTTACAAGAAGAATTTGAGAAATCTATTGTTTGAATTTTATAGAAGAAAGGTTGTCCTCTAACAGAAAATTGAAAAGCAAGTAAATTTTTTCACTCACAAAAAAGTTATAGCATGTTTAGTTACACGGTGTAAAATGGGTATAGCCAATATTTTTGAGTTCAAGAAGTGAATGTATGAAGATTTATCAAAGACCTTTGAGAGCAAATTTTGGTTTAGGGAGAGTTATGTTATGCATTTACACTAAACCCATTAACATGTAATGCATATACTAACATGCGTAGGAATAATAAATCATTATCTTATTAGGTGTATAAAGGTTTAACTCTGTATTTATTACTACTAACTAGGCCTATTATTTTACTTATTATTATATAGCTTATCCACCCTATGCAATTAGTACAGTAGAAGACCCAAAATCCCCCTATCCGAAATTCTCAAAGCTATAAAATCCGCACTGTTTGTTCAGTGTAAACAGTGAAATCTGCGCAGCTAGCTGCAAATTAAAAAAAAAAAACAGTATAGCCACACAGTAAAAATAATAAGCAACTCTCTCTTGAAAAATAAAAAATTAGAATTTGTAACTCTGATCGTAACATTGATAACCTTCAAATGACCGACAGTGACATAATTGACACTGAATTACAGTCACAAGGTACAGACTATACATAAGAGGCACCTATCTCTAACAGATAAAGTGAGTGGAAGTAAGGGTGGAAAAAGTTTTAACTACAGAACAGGTGCTGTGAGACTTTACTTTGAAGAACAGGTTTTGAAAGCAAAAAAGGTTAAAAAAAAAAAAAGATAAGAAGTAAAAATAAACAAAACCAGGGGCGTAGCCAAGGGGGGGGTTAGGGGGGTCATAACCCCCCCCCCATGAGGGATTTTTTGCCATACAAAATGTATATTCTTCACTCCTTTATCACACACATGTATGCATATATGCGAGTTGCAGTAGTCGTAACCCCCTCCCCCCTATGAAAAATTTCTGGCTACGCCCCTGAACAAAACTATCAATGAAATAGAAGTTAATCCAGTGGTTCTCCCTGCAGTGAATCCAGTGATTGGTGATTGGGTGGATGTGAAATTTAATTTGTGGTAAAAAAGTCTATTCAAGAATTTATGGGTCTTATTATTGAAACCCCTGATAAAGTTGAATACACTGTGAAGTTTGCAGCAAAGTAATCTGGTAGATTATTCTATGTCTTCCCCGAGAAAGTTGACATAGCTGATGTGCAGGCATGACAAATTGTCAGAAAGTTACCTAAACCAAGCTGCAACAGTTGTTGCCAAACTTTTGTTCAGTAGTTAACATTATAATTACTTTTGATTAAAAATTGATCTTCAAGTTTAACTTTAGGCTACTTAATTTCTGATTTTCTCCATTAATTATATTGTAATTCAACTTTAACCAGCATATACCCATTTTATCCCAAACCACGGGGTAAAATAGGTATATCCCTTTGCACAAAAAAGTAAAGCAAAAAGGGAAAACAAATTATGTTGAATTTAGACCTAAAATACACAATGTAAAGAATATTGAATAAAAACACGATTACATTTCATAATGTCTTTGCTGTGTAACATTAAAAATATAAAAAGATTATTTTTATACCCATTTTACCCCGGGTGACCGTATGATTTTTCTTTTATTTATTGAATTACTTAAATTTATTAAGTTACTTAATTTTAGACTGAATTCAGTGACAGTTTTATCCCCCCCCCCCACAATCCTTACACTAGGACTCGGAACCACAAGTATCGGGGCGCAAGCGGAGCCTCCGATACTTAATTAATATTTGCATTCAGTGACACAAACTCTGTTTGCTGCAGCACTGCTCGGACTTCCTCTTATGTTAAATTTCTGTTGATAATACACACGAAACAAACAAAATAATTACTGGCCGTTGGGGACCCTTAGTCTTCGGAATACCACGCGTTGTGCACTGTCTGCAAGGTGTTCCTCTACACAAACCTATAACAGGGTGCCTTCACAAATTCTTCAATGGGAATGTCTATGCGACGCACCGCGAAATGCATTTTATGTTTAGTGAAAGTGGGTATGCTCCTTCAAGTCTCTATACCGAGTAAAAGTTTGACGCAAATCGCAAGCGTAAAGTTTCTTGCCCGTGTGAAGGAAAAGCTGTTCATTCAAGTTACCCTGTTTCTTAAACCAGTAGCCCCCAACCCCCGGTCAGCGGACTGGTACCGGTCTGGAGATCAAATGATACCGGGCAGCCCAAGGAATATTATTTCCATCTTATTTACTGTGGTGTTATTTTTCTCGGGTTTCTGCAGTGGCGGCTCGTGGGATACAGCAAGTACAGCCGGGCTGCATTTGAAATTATCAGCACATACTTTAAAATAATTTATTCTACTAATTTTCCTAAATTCAGATTAGAATTATGGAATTCCTATGGTAAATTAAAAAAATCTCAAAAAAAAAAAAAAAAAAACCAAACAAAAAATCCGTATTGTGGCCGGATCGCTCATTCAGAAAAAAAGCACTTTAATCTTCCCGCAATTCAATTTGGAAAATCTTTGGTTCAGCCCAGAGCGCTGATAAGAAAATTGGCAGCACCATTGCCATAACAACGATTACGTAAGCATTTACTCCGGCATAGGCTATAATGGGGGTACGCAGTTAAGACTCAGCTCATTCAAGATTTTGAAAGGTCGGCAGCACTTGTGAATTCGACTCACTGATTGGCTCGAGAAGTGAGGGAGGGGGTAAGGAGAATATATGTTCGGCAAACTCTGGACTTTATATTGCTGAATTTATCAAGAAGGTAAGCCTGAATAGACGCTTATGAATGGACAATGACCCATCAAAGCAGTATTGTTTTTAAGTAAGCAAGAACTGGCATTTAGAGGACATGGCGAGTGAAAAAATTCTTTAAACATAGGAAATTTTAAAGAGCTTTTAAAATTATGGATATCTGAATTAAAACAACGCCTTTTTATGAGGGCATCACTAACCGATTCTAAGTTTAAAAGAAAGGAGGATTGATTTGACTTATAAAAATAAGTACGTTTTCTTTTTTCTTTTCTTCTCAAGTTATCGTTACAAAAGAAAATTCTAAGGAAACTTCGAATCAGACACGGATGAATGCAATTTTGAGGATAAGAGCGGCTGGTTGAAATTTATGTCCATTTTATGGAAAAGTAAAATAGGATCTCTTACTTTTTTATGTAATTTCTTTTCTTTTCCTCGGTGAGGGCTTAATCCGCCAGCTTTCGAATTCAATAACAAAGATTTTCCATTCCTGTCCGGAGGAGGGGGGCTCATATGCTTCCGGCTGCACTAACAGTTTTGACCACGGGCTGCCACTGGGTTTGTGATAATTTATACTTTTTTTAACAGATGAAATCTTGTTACTATTTTAAATTAGTTAATTGTTTATTAAGGACTAGCCGCCTCTGATGACCAGTTAGTTCGCTATCTTGATAAGTCGTGTTCGTAGAGAATCCTGTTTCTCACCGGCTTCCTAGGCAGTGAAATCTTTCTGATTCTCTGAACGGAATTTAAAATTAAGATGGTTACAAACAGGGACGGCCCTATGATAAGTGACGCTCCGTGTTAATGTAAAAAAAAGACACCCCCTTCTATGCTCTATAGTGTTGAGTTTGAAATGACGCCCCTTCGAAGCCGGCGCCCCGATGTGATACTTACCTTGCTTCTCATGTCGGGCCGCCCCTAGTTACAAAAATAAGATGGTTTAGTGATAAAAACCTACAAAAAGGTACAAATTATTTTCGTCTTATATTAATTCTGAAGAGCTTCTGGATATATTGACCTTTATCAAGAAACGGAAAAGGGGGGGGGGGAAAGTAAGAAATCTGAAACACTTTTAGATTTTAAATACCACTAAAGTGCTAGCTATTAAAAGCGTATCATTATTCATGAGTGTGATTAAACAAAATTAAAATTCATACTTCTAACATCCTTTTTCTGGATGTAAGGCAATAGAAATAGAAGTGATACAGTGTGTTTCTTACAAATGTATATTAGATGTTGCAGATGTACTTGCTAAAAAAGGTTGTATTTTTGAACTGCGTGAGAAAAAAGCATGCTGATGGTTTGTCACGTGACTCATTAAATTAAGATTCCATAACATAAAATGAAACCCTCTAAAAATTATTTCAAATTCGCCTGTGTATACGGAAATCTGATGATTTGAGATTTTTAAAAAAAAAATTTCGAGAGCTTGGTTGACTAACTGAAACCTTTATCCAGGGGGCTGTCGTCTCTATTGTTTCGAAGAAGAGCTTAGCGAAGGAGAACGGAAGAGAGAAAAGGAATCTGATGTTTTATTTATTAAAACTGCGTATTCTATAAGATTGCGCCATCTGTCGACTGCTCAGTAAAATAAAAACTCAATTGTATTTTTTTTAAATAGTTGTTGTTGTTTGTGATTATGGCAATGCTACACTAGGGCGATCTGTCAAAGGGGGGTGCCTTGGTAGGGGGACTTTCTAAGGGGTTCTAACGCATATTCATGTTACATCTGGAGAAAACCTACCAAAACTCAAGACCATTAGATCGACAGCCGCGCGATGGGACCCGAACCCGGGACCTCCACACTTCGACCATCTACCCTTTTCAGTGGCATAACCACTGTGCCATGGTGAGGCTTTTTTTTTAAATAGAAGATAGTTTTTTTTATATCACAGGAACAGTGGTTTTTTTCGTGATAAAAAGTAGCCTGTAGGTTAATCCAGGACTTTGTCTTTATTCCAAATCCAGCAAATCGTTACAGCTTGAAAGAGTAATAAACAGACATACAAACATAGATATTTATAATATTAGTAGAATTTCAAGATTATGAAAAATTGCAGGCACTTAAATCCCTATTAAAACTTCCGACAACCTATATGTGTGAAGAAGAGTTTTCTGCAACCGGAAAACAGCGGAATCAACTGGACTTAAGCAAATCATTCCGGGTGTCACTGTCTCCTATTACTCCTGTATGGAAACGACTCGGTGCAAGGAAACAAGCTCAGAGTTTTCATTGACTGAGCGTTCTAGTGAGTTCAAATGTTAAATCACTTAATATTTATTTTTTGTGCAACTGTAAAAGGTTGGGGAGCACAGTCTTAAATGCTTTTTGACACGCATTACAATTATAAGGCTTCTCTCTTTTGAATGCGGAGATATTACCTCAAGCCACGTGAATGCGTAAGTATTCACTTAAATGACACTTTACAGAGAAGAACACTTTACATAAGCATGCTGCTTTTCTTCCACGTGATGCAGAGGTGTGCTTTTAAGTCAGTCTGCCGAACAAATGCTTTCTGCCACACGCAGCAGCAGCAAGGCTACTCACTCGTGTGAATCAACTGGTGTCGATTCAAGTGACTCAGCTGAGAGAATCGTTTCTTACAAACATCACAAACATAGGGTTTCTCTCCCTTGTGAACTTGAAGGTGATTACTCAAGCTTTTTTTCAGAGTAAAAGCTTTCTTACATACATCACAAACATAGGGCTTCTCTTCTGTGTGAATCAGGAGGTGCCGATTCAAGTTATTCTGCTGAGTAAATGTTTTCTGACACACATCGCAAACATGAGGCTTCTCTCCCGTGTGAATGTAAAGGTGATCATTCAAGCCTTTTTGCCGAGTAAAAGCTTTCTGACATACATTGCAAACAAAGGGCTTCTCTCCTGTGTGAGTGCGGAGATGTACATTCAAATTACTCCTTCCACTGAATGCTTTTTGACACACATTGCAAACGTGAGGCCTCTCTCCCGTATGAATCAGGAGGTGCCGATTCAAGTGATTCTGATGAGTAAATGTTTTCTGACACACATCGCAAACACGAGGCTTCTCTCCCGTGTGAACGTAAAGGTGATTATTCAAGCCATTTTGCCGAGTAAAAGCTTTCTGACACACATTGCAAACAAAGGGCTTCTCTCCCGTGTGAACTCGAAGGTGAATACTCAAGTTGCAACTGTGAGTGAATGCTTTCTGACACACACTGCAAACAAACGGCTTCTCTCCTGTGTGAGTGCGGAGATGTGCATTCAAATTACTCGCTTCAGTGAATGCTTTTTGACACACATTGCAAACATGAGGCTTCTCTCCCGTATGAATGCGGAAGTGTTTTTTGAGGTCAGTCTGCCGAATAAATGCTTTCGCACACACTTCGCAAGAGTGAGGCCTCTCTCCCGTGTGAATGCGGAGGTGTTCTTTCAGGCTTGACATAGTGGCGAATGTGGCTCTACACACATGGCACACATTAAGCTTCTCCCCGGTATGGGAACAGACATGGAGCATCAAGTATGACTTTCTGGAAAATGTCTTTTGGCACACGTCGCAAGCATGTCGTTTCTTTGCCGTGTCGATAAGATCTTTCAAATAGTGATTTTCCCCAGTTGCTCCCTCAATCAAACACTTTTCTTCTTCCATTTCAAAGCAGCAATGATTGATGAAGGAAAAAAACTAATTTTCAGCTCTGAAGTAGTTCTCTTCCTTTTTAAGTATTTTCTATAATACTGTTATAAAATACTTCATCTCCAATATAAATGGATGCATTGCAAGTTGGAATTTCTGAAAATATAAAAAAACACTGATTGTAGAACAAAACTAATGAGGAAACAGGAACACGGTACACGGATGAAGAACTTTTCGTATTAGCACGAATATATCGCGGCTCTGAATATAACATATCCCTAAAATTTTTCATCATGAAAATCAGAAAAATCCTTAATTTAGGTATTAAGGTCTCGAATTTTACGCAACTTCGCTTTTTTTCACGGGAAATAATCAGTCAAAAAACATCGCTTTATATTCGGGCTAATACCCTAACCATATATATATATATATATATCTTATATAATAAAATCCGAGAGTAAACATTGTATGTAGCTCTATGTATGTAGGTATGTTTGTGACCACTGATCTTTTTGCGCATGTCTCTGGCTCGCATTGCGCCAAGACAGTTTGTCGCAGACCTACCGAATTTTGCATACGGGTTCACTAGGACAGATCCTAACACGCCTCGGAGCGATTTTTTCGAAATTCGAATTAGAAAATGTTTTATTTTATGTTTTGTCCGATTTTTAGGGATTTTTCTCGCTTAATACTTAATAACGCCAGTAATTGCACTCGCAAGAAAACGAAATTTACATCATCGGATAGAGGAGAAAATTTTCTTTTAAAAATTGTTTGTTTGGACTGTGCAACATAATTTTCAGATTTTTGGGAATTTTTCAAGTAAAATTAAGTTTGACGCTGAATTTCGTAAAATATTTTTTAAACTGCTGCATCTTGAATTCTATCCGTCATAACTTTGTTATATTTTGTCAAATGACAGAGCATACATTTCGCCCTCTTCTAAAAGAAAAACCAGAGGAAAATATAAATTAGGAGATTTTTTTACGAATTTTTAAGTAAAGAATTATTTTCATTTCAATAGCAGCAGCTTAAAATTTTCGGTATGATATCTTACGTTTTTGGTGTCTTTGAGACAGTAACAATTATTAAAATTGCCACTTGAAAAAAAAAATTGCTTTAAAATAACTGAGTTTTCGCATGTGAAAAGTGCATGATTTTGATGTCATAAATTTAAAACCTCTTTCGAAACTCAATCAGAATAACAAACTCACAAGCAAAACATACGCCACGCTTCAAATAATTCTATATTTTACTTTACGTTGCCAGATAAATAATTGAATGCTGTTTTTCCACCAGTGAATTATCCAGCATTATTTTCGATTGAGATTTTAAACGGGTCACGTTTTCGAATAGCAGGAAATATATTGCGGTATTAAATAGGGCCTGATTATGACCAACAGGGGGGGCCCGTGCATTGATGAATTTTGGGCCCCCTCCCCATGTATGAAATTTGTTTTATTTTTCATAAATTTTTTTGTAAAAAAAAAAAGAACAACATTTGAAATTGGGGGCCATTTCGAGCCGGAGACCCCTGGGCAAAGTCCCGATTTGACCGTGCGATAATAGGGCCCTGGTGCTAAATACACCAATCTGACAAGAACTATGCGTAAAAATTTATGGAGAGCTGATTTAGTGGCAACCATAAACTGAAATGATTATCGTTTATGCTAATGCGTAAATTGCAAAGAATCACCAAAGAGTAAAAGCCTACATTCGTGGCAAATATCTAAACCGTTTCTTTAAATTAAGCATTAACGGTTGCAAAACGACAGCATCTTGTATTGGTATCAGTAAAAGATAGTATAATTAATAGTAAGTAGATATGATAAGGCAATATTGATCAAACCACAATATACCGCATTAATAAATATTTTGTGAAACTAAGTCTTCTATTCATTTTTTAACAGCCGTATTACATCACAGCAAACAAAACATTAAGTAGGGGAGAGTTGTCTAAAACGGGGACGGCGGCTGAAATGGGGACATTCAGTTTCACACTGATTCGTACCACCATCTATCGGTACAATACAGGTATATGATTCCTTATCGTCTATGCGCCATATTGAATCGAGTTGTGGACATGTTTGACGCTTTGTTCTTTTGTAGGAAGTTTTCAAATTTTTTTCACTTTTTTTGTCCGATTTGCACCTCTTACTGTATTGGACCTTATCAAGTCAACTCGGAATATTCAATTTTGGTAAGTACAACATTGATTCTTCTAGATTTAAGTTACATTTTGATATATTTCTTGATAAGTTATCTAAGACCTGTTCAAAGAGATGCCATTTAAAAAAAAATATGTCACTGTCGGCTCAAATGGGGATATCGATCGTAGTTCAAAATGGGGTCGTCCCCGTTTTGGATGCCATGGAATATTATTGAAATATTTCAGTTATGCTTCATTTCTATGACAAATATGTGATATATGTGATATTTCCTTAAGTATTTTAGTTGAGTAAAGTGATTTTTATGTGGCATATATAGGTATTTAAATGAAAATATCTTACAAATTAAATTTTAAAAATAAAATATAAAAATATAGAATATAAAATTTGAAATGAATGTTTAAAAAATGATTTTAACTAAATTTTTTTGTTATATATAAAGATATTTTATATTCAGTTATTTTATTTTACGCATTATCTTTTATTCAGATGTGTGATAATGGGGCGCTATCAAAGAAAAACTGATCGACAAAGCTGGTCTCAGGAGAGCATGGCTCGAGCACTCCAAGAAGTGTTGGAAGGGAATATGGGCTACAGGAGAGCATCTAAAGCCTATAGTGTTCCTCAAACAACTCTAAAAAGGAAAGTGAAAGAGGCTCGACAGAAGAAGCTGTCTTCTGAAGCAGCTGCTGGAAAAAGGCTAGGAAGATATAAAACAGTTTTTTCGGAAACCCAAGAAAAGGAATTAGTGCAACATCTGATACATTTAGAAGAGAGGTTATTTGGCATTACGCTCTCAGATTTAAGAGCGCTAGCATTTGAGTTAGCTGAAAAAAACAATATTCCCCCATGTCTTTAACAACGAAAAGAGAATGGCGGGAAAAGATTGGCTTTATGGATTTCTAAAACGGCACCAGAACTAGTGACATCATCTGATGAGGAGCAGGAGAGTGATGATGCGTGCATCTTTTGCAAAGACCTGTATGAAAATTCAAAAGACAAAGAGGAGTGGATTCAATGTAACAGATGTCGAGGCTGGGCACATGAAGCCTGTTCAAGTGCAGAAAAAGGCGATGTAATTTTCATATGTGACTTTTGTAATTAATTACTTGGCTGTAGGAAGCTAATGAATGCATGAAACAATAATGAACACTTATCTTGTATTCCTATTTTGCCATTTTAACATCCTTTTCTTTCACCAAATAAGTGTTCTTGATAAATTTTCGAATTAAACCTTGAATATTCATTGTTTTATATAAATACCCCATTTTACCCAACCAGTTGTCCAAAATGGGGACTTAGCTCATTTTTCAGAAAAATATTTTTCTAACTCATCCTAATTATTTTTTAGAACTAAAAACCTCGTGTTCTAATAGTCTAGGACCTATTCTTATTGGAAATAGTTTGAATTTATTTTTTTATAAAAAAATTCTTTTTTTTGACAGACCAAAATATGTTAGCGTCCCCATTTTGGACAACTCTCCTCTAATTCTACGTCGCGTTAATATATCACGCGGTAGTTTCAACAGAAAAGACTGTAACAGAACTTTCTTTTTTCTTGGAGATTCTGTTTTGTCACAAGTATAGTTATGATCACATTTTAGGAAAATGTTCTTCTCTTGCCTTGCGAAGAGCGGGTACACAACTATTTAATTATAAAATAAAACGGTTCTGCACTTCATGTAGTATCTAAGGTATTAATGGCATAACTTAAATCTAAAAAAGAGTATGATGCAGAAATGAGACATTTTGAAAATTAGGAATTTTCACTGAAAACCGTCACGCTTTTCTTTTCTGATCGTGAATGACACCGATATAGTTTTTTGCATCATAATATTAACAATGGTCACAGGTCAATACTTATACTAACTTTACGAATAAGTAATGAGTAACTTTACGCGAATTGTCAAATCATTTTGCTTATTTTTAGATTCCAAATCTCTGGAATCAATTCGAACTATACATGTAAGAAAAAGTTTCGTTCCCTACCGTGCAGAGAACGGGCACGCAGCTAGTACAGTCATCTCCCTCTAATCCGCACTTACTGGGACCAAGGGTTGTGCGGATTATAGGTCATTTTTTTAGGTCATTTGTTTACATATTTATTTAGAATTTCCCTTTAAATTATAGTCAATTTACTGTAAACAAATAGGAAATGATGAAAGAAAATGCATATGCTATTGAATAAAAACAATTAAATGTCAATATAAATACAATAAATAATACAATTAAATTTAGAGAATTTATTAAAGGACAGATGAAAGAAAATATTTATACTGCTGAACTAAAACACTATTTTTAATATTAAATACAATTATTAATACAAAATTAAAAGAATAAATTCTCTCTAAATTTTTATTTATTTTTCATCTTTTCAAACATTGCAGTGATTGTAATTTGTTTAAGAGATTTTAATTTTTCTTCAGAATTTTTGTTCTGAAGCCTTCTAATTGTCAGTAACTCTTGGTTACTGACAAATGATTGCTTTTGCAAAATGTTTAAAGGGACCCCAAATCCAGAAGTTTTTCAACAAACATTCTTTTTTTTTTTTTAAGGGCAGTTGTTGTTGTTGTTTTTAATTTCGTTAAAAGACCGTTTTTAACTAAATATATATCTATTATAAAATAAACAAGCTCTATCAGAAAGGGAGGAACTTCACTGGTCGCTCACGAAGGGGGGGGGGGGGGGGCATGCGGTGCATCATTTGTATATTTGATATCTCAGTATTACATTAATTTCAGATCTTGCGAGGTAATTTTCAGTTTTTCGTCATGTAAAAATATTCTATGCTATTATAGAATCTGTAAAGAGGAAAAGAATGCTATCCTCTTCACACACATACACACGTGCATTACATTTCAAGTGCTGATGATTCATTATTTCTGCATGTGCTCCTCCGGCAGTTAAATGTAAACAAAGAGGAAGGCCATGTGGTCTGTTTATGCTTTTCTTTCTTTCTTCCTACAGAACTACAGTTATGTGGAGAAAGTTTTTGTTGCATAATAAATCGCTAGACAGAAGATCAAAAGGGTGAGGTGGGGGGAGAATCGGAAAATTGAGCAACTGTTGTGTCGTCTGCCAAATCGCGGTTTGCGTTTAAAGTTAAACATGTTACATATTTTCACCCAATTTTAATTGCAACGGTCAATCTTTACGATTGTCTCGCGAGTTTTTCTCTCTCTCATAGAACAAACGTTTTCTTTGATTTTTTTTTTTTTTTGTTTGTTTCATTCAGGAAAAGAGTAAAGCGATGTGATTGGATGGTGCATTGCTTCGGAGTTCGTTATTTACATCCATTCACTGAACACATGCAACTTAGAATATAAGTTTCTGTATGTGTAATTACATGATAATATGTTCAAATATATGAAATTATTTACTTCAAATACCTATGGAAAATCATTAATAAATGTCTTTATAACATTCAGCCAATCAAATAACTTCTATAACAGTAATACTACCAGTCAAATGCCGCTCAAAATGTAAACAAACAAGTTTGTTTACATTTGAAATATATCGCGGATTAGCGGTAGTTGACTGTATATATATACCGGGTGATCCAAAAGTCAGGACAAACTTTCAAAATGAATAATCCGAAAACGAATCAAGATACAAAGATATGGTTTGTACTAAACGGATGGAAAAGAAACCGGGTTTTGTGTGGCAACGAAATGAAAATAGTACTCGGTGTCCAACAGATGGTGCTGTCGGATTCAGATTCGGCAGACGTGCCATCTTTCCAGTATCAAAATGCCTGAAATCTTCCTTTTTAATGTCAACAAGCCTATACCTATTTATTTTTAGCATAAAATAAATATACAATTAATGCAGACATAGATTATTTTTTCACTGCACGTTAAAGGGTTAAGCTTTTCCCCGGTATAATTACGGACATGGAGCATCAAGTATGACTTGCTGCAAAATGTCTTTTGGCATGCGTCGCAAGCATGTCGTTTTTTGGCTGTTTCAACGAGATCTTTTGTATTTTGCTTTTACACAGTTGCTCCCTCAATGAAACACTTTTCTTCTTCCACTTCAAAGCAGCAACGATTGATGAAGAGAAAAACTCAATTTCAGCTCTGAAGTAGTTCTCTTTCTTTCTTAAGTAACTGCTATAATACTGTTATAAAATACTTCATCTCCAATATAAACAGATGCATTGCAAGTTGGAATTTCTGAAAATTTTAAAAAATACTGAATGTAGAACAAAACTAATGAAGCAACGGAAACGAGGATGACGAACTTTCCGCATTAGCAGGAATATATGGCGGCTTTCAATATAATGCATCCCTAAAATATTTCATCCAGAAAATTAGAAAAATCCTTTATTTTGGTCTTGAATTTAACGCGACTCAGGTTATTTCTTTTTTTTTTTTTATGGGAAATGATCAGTCAAAAACAGCACGTTATATTTGGGCTAATATGGTATGTACACACACACACACACACACACATATATATATACATATATTTTAAAGAAAATCTAACATTTGAAAATTGTAATGCAGACGTGGTAACTTTTCAAAAACAAAACGCTCGATATATCTCCTGATTTTTAATGCAAAAAACATGAGATATTTAATGTATATTTTTTCTCGCATAATATGAATAGATAATCAGTACAGACATAGTTTTTATGCATTAGTTTAAGTAACAGGATAGTGCTAAGTTATATAATGTAAATAAATTCAGTTTCAAACATTTGAGAAAGAAATATCAGAAATATACTTCAATCAAAATACATAAGGCAGACGTGCCAACTTTCGAGAATCAAAATGCCTGAAATTTCTTCCTTTTTAATGCCAACAAGCCTATACCTATTTTTTATGCATTTATTTTTGGCATAAAATAAATATATAATTAATGCAGACATGGGTTATTTTCTTAAATGCTATACACGTCCATATAATCTTAAGTAATAGGATAGAACCAAGTTCTAAAATGTAAATAAAGCCGCCCAGGTGGTATAGTAGCTTAAGAATCATTCTATCAAGCCTTGGGCCTGCGTTCGATTCCCACCATGGGCTTGGGTGTTAAATTGTCCGTTCCTTGGGCTTTAGTTGTGGCAAAGGGTTTGAGGTCAGTGCGTGTACATTGAAAATCAGAAAATACAAAACATTAATCAAAATACTTAGGGAATAAACTATCGATGCCTAAAAATCACATAGAGATAGTTTATGAAAATAAAATTTGGAACAAACTCAATTACAAATTCAAAACTGTTGCATATATTTTTTTTGTTAATTTATGCTCATTTTAAATGAGAAGAGAATGTTATTTTAAATACAGCTTTACTTTAAATACTTTTACCTCCTCCCTGAAGCAACTGAACAGAAACGAATGCCCTGTGAAAATGCGTGCCATATATAAAGAGCTTGCAAATATGTATGTATCTTTATCGTTCGCAGGTGTTAGAGATGAGTGCTGTTATCAAAACAGAAAAGGATAGGATAAAGTTTATAACTACTGTTCCAATCTCACCGTAGAAATATCGTTAATTTTGGCACTGCATACATTAGTGTAATATACAGGGCGGTTATAATTAAAGTTCCCCTTTGAAACGGCCAAAAAAGTAAAACTACTGGACCAAATGTTATCAAAATAGGTAATCGTGGAAAGGAAGTCATGGGAATTTGTAGTCCAAAAGAAAAAAAAAGTTCAAAAACTCACCAGTAAGAGAAAATGAAGCTATATGCAGTATTGGTAAACGAATTAAGACATGAAAACATAGGTTTAAAATGTTTGTAATCGTTTCTAAAACAAAAGTGGGTGTGGGGTCAACTCAAAAACACTGTTTATGAACAGTAGTCGTCTTTATAAACAGTAGTCGTGAGACGTTCCTCCTGATATGCTAAGAGCTGCTGTTGCAGTACTGCAGTAAAACGATACACTTTGTTTTCGGAGAATGATAGACGACACATTGAACATGCTTTGTAACAAATTTCAGAAACGATTATGAACATTTTAAGCTGATGTTTTCATGTCTTACACCATTTATCAATATTGCGAACAGCGCCACTTTCTCCTTAGTGGTGAGTTTTTGAGCTTTTCCGCATTTAATAAATTCCCACGACTCCCTTTACACGATGTGCTAGTGTGCCAGCATGAATATCTTCTTTCTGTTTTTTCTTTTCAGCGCGTGTTTCTCCGTCTTCCATTTGAACGCAGAGATGATTGATCATTGAGGAGGATCATTCAAAGTATGAGGTTGCTTTTTAACAGGAAAATCATTTATCGAATAATTGTTCAATAATAGTTGAAATGCCATTTAAGTGGCTATGATCTTCAAGCAGTTTTCTTCATTACTGTGAATGAGCACATGTGCATAAAATGTTTTGAATTAGGATTACTTCGATATTTTATGCCTCTGCATTTCACGACTACTGTTTATAAATTCGGAATAAGCATTCCAGAAACTGTATCAACAAATACATGAAATACTCTTATTTTGAGGAAAAGGCTTTGTTAGGTAAAATTACAGTATGGTTTATGACTGGCCCATAAGACTTTTAATGCAATTTGAAAATCAGCATATGAAACATAAAACTATTCCATCGTAAACAAGGAAATTAAGACGATGTAAATACTCACATTAGAACATGACTGATGAGGTAAATGTGGACGAAAATCTTCCAATCTGCAATGAAAGAGAGTAGAAAATAATCCGTCAAATTAAGTGAAATTGACATTTCAGTGCTAAACAAATCACTTTTAGTTATGTTATGTCATTAACGGTAATACTAAATTTAATTTCAATAGGAAATTAAGCAATGGGAAATTTCAACTGAATCACAGCATTCACAAATATTCGGATTTCTTTCGTGTAGGAAATACGTCTGGTTATATTTTTCTAGCATATCCCTCTGGCAATCAAACCCAGCCAGGGCCACGATAGCCCAGTAGGGAGAGGTGTCGATCTTACAGAGTCTGAAATCCAGAGTGACTCGACTTGACTTAATACGTCCTTGCCTTCATATATTTGTTACACTAAAAAAGAAAAAATGTTTTAATAAATACTAGGGAATAATACGGTAAGCGGGGGCAGGTCACCAAGCCAGATATGTCGCCAAAGCTTATGATAAGTAAACAGGTTTGTCAGCATTGCCAATTGAGAAGAGGTATTTAGCAACCCTCGTGCAGAGTTGTGTTGTTGTTTCATGATGTCATGAGAAATTATGTGATTGGTCTAAGAAATTAACTGGAAACTGAATAACTTTGAAAGAATTATGTGATTGTTGAAAGAATTTAACTGTAACCTGTGTAAACGTGGCACAACCGGTGATTTAACATTACCTGTTTGTTGTGAAATGCTGTTTGCAGTTTTTAAAATTTTATTTTTTAGGAAATAAAATGTATGGTTATTTTTATATTAAATGTAGAAAAGTTGTGTAGACCTCAAATGAATTCACTTTATTTTAAGATGTTTATCCTCAATGGAGTGAATATTGGTATATGTCGTTGAGTGAATATTGGTATATTGGTATTGTACTTAAGATGAAAACTGTTATGATGAATATATCATGGCTTGCAAGGATAAAATTTTGCTCATTTGAATAGTATGTAATGGATTTATTTCGTGATAAAGGTTTGTTGTTAACAAATAATAACATATGCCTGTACCATTAAACGAGGAATTTTGTGAAAATTTTGAGGTATGTGCTTTTGTTTATGTAAATGTTTATTTCTTGCTGTAATGTATATTGGTTAGACTTGAGAATTTT
Source organism: Cheiracanthium punctorium (assembly GCA_038373885.1). Lineage (NCBI taxonomy): Eukaryota > Metazoa > Arthropoda > Arachnida > Araneae > Cheiracanthiidae > Cheiracanthium > Cheiracanthium punctorium. Next base: position 90,993 of record JAWZYV010012717.1, on the reverse strand, counting down.
ATTATTTTACGGTTGTGTATTTATATAAAGGTTTTACTATTTTGTGTTATTTTTTGTGAATTGGGATGGATAGATGAAAGTTTTTAGGGTTATAAGAAACATGAAAGATTTTATTCGATACACGGGATTGCTATTGTACATTTTTGTATGCTGAATCAAGCTTTATTTTTTTAATTTAATGTGAATCAATAGATGAGGATTTTTCAGTTGTTTGTAATGATTTTTAATTTTATCCTGATTTTAGTAGTGTAAATTTTGTGTGTTTAGTTAAAGTGGATGTGTGTAGTGTTTAGTTTGTGTCAGTGGCGGATTAATGCAAGTTGGTTGAGGGGGGGGGGTTAGTTAGAAGATTGACATATACATCCATTTTATGGAAGTAAAATAGGATCCTTTACATTAATTTTTTTTCTGGGGGGGGGTTTAATCTGCCCTTGGTTTGTGTTTATTTTGTCTTTTATTGCATTTGAAATATGTATGTTTTAATAAGGTGTTTAGATAAATGTTTTACAGTTTTGGGTTTTTTGTTCTCTATGTATCTACAAATGTTTACGTTTTGTTTGGCGAGAAATAAAAAGTCACCAAGCTTAGATGTTGGCGTCAAAAAAAGTCTCCAACTCAACCTGCCCCTGCTTACGGTATTATTCCCCAATACTTGATGTGATGAGCACAAAGGAGATACTTTGATTTTATTGTTTCGATGGGCAAATAATTTATGAGACACTAGCAAAGGTATTAGTTAAGAACTTCATGTTTTTGTTTATTACAATTTTGAACAATACTTGCTTTTCTTACAATATTCTTAAATCAAGAATTCACAGTGTGCTTTAATATTAGAACCTCTTTTTTCTCTTAAGATTACTTAAGTAAGAACCTCTGATTTCTCTAAAGATATTGCATCTTCAGAATGGTATTTGAAACATTATTTGTTGTTTATATATATATATATATATATCTTATAAATAAAAATGAAATTCTGTTTGTTTGTTTGTTTATTTGTTTGTTTGTTTGTTTGTGGATTTGATTCGTATACAAATCCACAAAAATGGACCTATCGGCCTGAAATTTAGTACAGATATGTAAAATAATATAGAATAACTCATAGTCCACTTTAAAACTTTGAAAGTCCACCCGTTCCCGGAATTTAAGAGATTTTTTATGCTCTTCACGCAAAAATCTTTCCGTAATTGTAACCCCTGTAGTGAAAAAAGTGTGAAATAATGATCGTGGTTGCCATGTGTGGCGATTTTGCCGAATAAAATGTCGTTCGTATACAAATCCACAAAAATGGACCTATCGGCCTGAAATTTAGCACAGATATGTAAAATAATATAGAATAAATCGTAGTCCACTTTAAAACTTTGAAAGTCCACCCGTTCCCGGAATTTGAGAGATTTTTTATGCTATTCACGCAAAAAGCTTTCCGTAATTGTAACCCCTGTAGTGAAAAAAGTGTGAAATAAGGATCGTGGTTGCCATGTGTGGCGATTTTGCCGAATAAAATGTTTTAAATTCTCAAAGTAAAAATAAAAGAATAATAATGATTTTTTTTTTGTTAGTTTATATTCGTAAGGTTATTTTTTTTAAATTATAATATCGTGTGCATGGGAAATCAGAGCAGGAATGTAATGCTTTACACGCAAAACAATAAGAATTGAAGATTTCCGAGGCTAATAGGTAAATTATTTTAGTTTGGCGAAAAAATAAAATGGCTCAAATGCCGATTTTGTGAAAGTGAGTTCTAGCGGTTTGCACAGATTTCAGCTTGGCGCAATTTATTGAGAGCTTAAGGAAATAGATTTTTGAAAACAAGTGCAAACGTTTTATTAGAATACAGCGTTAAATTTTAATGATCCGTGAAGAAATAATGCAGTTATTAAGGGATTTCAATTGATCTATCTCCAGAATTCTCGCCAAATGAGTACATTGATTTAAGTTGGGGGAATTCCGCCAAATTTCAGAAAATTGAAATCTTCTCATTTAGTACATCGGAGTAATGATGAATAAAACACGTTATAGTTGATAATTTTAAAAAATTCGGCTGTATTAAGGGATTCAACTTTTCAAATAAAGGCTTGCTTTACTTTTTCGCGGTCGAACCATTTCCCATATATTATTGCTGCTAAGTCAATGCTTCGAATGATTTCCTGAAAAAACGCTTGCAAAATGGCGTATGTTGGCACTTTGGCGAGGCTTAGATTTGAAACTGGATTTTATTTGAGACTGGGATATATAATGACACTGGTTATAGATAAAAATGAATGTTGGTATGAGTGTATGAGGTTGAGAAACTCCAGCACCGTTGAGCACCGTTGCACCATGAAATTTGGTTCACCTAAGTCTTTTATCATGGAGAAGCTTTTTATGCTATCCGTTTTCCTCTAACTTGCCACCAGGTGGCGCAGCAGAACGTCGAATTCTATTCCGTTTAGCCGTTTGCTATGCGAATATCGTCCAACCGATTTCGATGAAATTTGGTACACGCGAATATTAGAACACGGAGAATATTTTTCACTATCCATTTTGCTGTAACTTGCCGCTAAATGGCGCTGAAAAGCATCAACTTCTATACCGTTCGACCGATCGGCAAAAATTTTTTATACTTACACATTTGAGCACGAAGAATATATTCTAACTGCGTTCCTTTTGATGTTACTCACCACTAGATGACACTGCAATGCATTATTATTTTAAGTCGCCACTAGATGACGCTGCAGCAGGCCAAATTCTTGACCATTCAAACGGTCGCTATGAAAATCAGTATACATAGCTATTTGAACAATGAGAATATTTTGGCGTTATCCATTTTGCTATAACTCGCCACTTGACGGCGCTGTAGCAAATCATTACTTTATTGAACCACTGGATGGCCCTGCAGTGTATCACTTCTTGACTGTGCAAATGATCGCTATGAAAATAGGTATACATAGATATTTGAAAACGGGGAAGAGTTTGGCGCTCTCCATTTTCCTATAACTTGCCACTAGATGTCGCGTCAACACATGAACTTCAGGACTGTCCAGCCGATAGTCATGAAAATTCGTATACATCGATATCTGAATGCGAAAAATATTTTCGCCGTATCCGTTTTGCTAAAACTCTCCACTAGATTGCGCTACGCCGCATGGCCTTCTGCACCGTACAAATGATTGCCTTGCAATTCGGTATGCATGATTATTGGACACAATATAACGCGATATCCACTTTGCTATATCTGTTTATTACAATGAATAGTAATCACCACAAATCGTAATATCAAAAAGTCCATTCATTCCCGTGCGAAGAACGGGTACTTCAGCTAGTATATATATATAACTAACAAGTAAAACACAAAACATACTACAAATAAGACATATCTCGCATAAAAGTAACAGCTATTATCAAGAATTAGAAACCAGATTTTTAAAACCAAATAAAGTGCAAGAATTATTGTGATAGTATAATGGAACGGAAATTATAACCACTGTCACCATCTTCAGGGACCACAAACAGTGGATTATAATTTACAGTAAACCAAATAGTAGGGTTTCGGTTGTGTGGCATATCAGAAGAGATATTAACTCCACACATCTGGGCCCTACCCTACTATATAAAGGAAAGAAGAAATCAAAAAGATAACAAAAATTAGAAAGATAATATTACATACCATACCTTGAGCACATGGAAATTTATTTTGAACAGTTGATATGTGTTGCCAATGCTAAGAATTGTAAAAGGTGAAAAATGGTGTTGCCACTAAATAAATGTGTAAAAGTGGAAAGAAGAAAGTTTAGGAGTTGCCAAATACTAATAGGTAATATTATTAAATTTTAAGAATATCCAGGTATATTAATATAATAAATATATATTGAATAATAATAAATTTAAAAGATTGAATAAAATAAATATTATAGCATAATTAAATATAACATATTGTTTAAAAAAATATAATGATTATTATTATTGACTAAGTATGTATAATAAGTTATTGTATGACAGAAGATTAATCTAGTAAATAAGAAAAAAAAATGTTTAGAACAGAATAATCACATATAGGAACCCCGTTTTTTTTTTTTTTTTTTTTTTCCCTCCAGATATATATATGCATGCATAAACACATCCAAATTGTTTTTAAACATATTACTTTTTTTTTTTTTTTTTTTTTTTTTTATATATATATATAAGAGAAAAACTTCCTCCGCCCAACCCAACCATCCAATTACAACCTTAAAACCAAAACCCCACACAACCTCCAGTAAATTAACAAAGACATTAGACACATCATTTTCAAGAATTGTATATAATGGATTTTAGGAACTTAGTGGGATAGTTGTATTGTCTAGCTGACAGAAATAGAGATTTAAAATTGGAGACTTTGAAATCATCAGAACATAGAAACTTGATTCTACAGCAGTGATTATAGATGATATTGCGAAATACAGATTTATGTAAGCAGGAGGAAAAATGAGTAAAGCTATTTACTTTAAAGCTAAAATCTTTACGCTTATCATATATATTGAAACTAAGGCTATTTCTAGGAGTGATGGAGATGCTTAGATCTAGAAAACTAACAGAATTGTTAAGCATATCATTTTTAATTAATTCCAGAGCAGATGGATATTTTATGGGGAAGATAATGTTATTATTATTAGTAGTGTTTACAAGTAAGATATCATCTATATATCGTTTAAGAATGATGTGTGTATTAGTATATTCTTTTTCATAGTAATATAAGTAAAGATCTGCAAGGTAGCTAGATGCTGAACCACCTTGTGGTATACCATGATTTTGTAGATATATTTTATTGTTATGTAGAATAAAATTATTATAGATAATATATATATATATATATATATATATATATATATATATATATATATATATATATATATATATATGTGTGTGTGTGTGTGTATTTTAATGGGGGCTAATATCATTTGAAATTATATTTAATCAAAGCTTTGTGAATACAAACATGCTTGAACTGTAGCCCCTCACCCCTAGTCAGGAAACAAGAAAAATACGTGGTATATCCGATGGCACGATATATCTGGGTGTGGGAAAATATGATAAAAATTTACTTTTATTAACATAGCACACATAATGCAATACAACTAGCAATGTTAAGTAATAGAAATGTAAACAAAAAGAAACTTAAACTATAGAGAATTTCCATATCATACTTTCATTTACAAACACACACGTGTATTCATACTTTTCATTTTTTGCTTAAAAAATATTGGGAGACATGGAAAAAGCGCAATATATCTGAATGAGCGCTGTACCAAGGGATAACTGTAATATCTGTTTAAAAATTACAGCATATTAAAAAAAGTATGTATAGAACCATTAAAATTTTCACAATTCGAGCGAGGATTAGTTCCGGTGAATTTGGCGATTGTTAATACTGAAACTGCATGAAAATGTGCTTAATTTGTACACTTCATTTTATCATGTCTTATTTTAAAACAATTCTATGATGCCCTAGGTATTTACATATTATCCCGGCGGTCTGCCAAGACGAGCGATTTTTTGCCAAGATAAATACCGGGCACATGAAATTATTAATGGTTTTAAATACGATTGTCAACAGTTTGGCGAAAAAACAGTTTGACGGGAATGACCTCCGGGATAATACGTAAGTACCATGTACTATAACAAACCTGTTGGAAATCAGTGATTGGCGGCATATTTTAGATCGGAAAAAAATCGACAGTGTTTTCGAAGCCGGGCCAAATTTTCAAAGACGTCCTTTGCACTAGCGATAGCATGCAATGAGTGGGGAAAACATCCCTGTTTAATAATATACAGTACAATTGTATAACTTACGATATAAAATATCAGATGGATAATCTTTTCAAGGAAAATATATTAACAAACTAATGGCACTTGCCTCAATTTCTTGAATAGATTGCATCAGAATCATCAACAAACCGAAAATGTAAACAAACATCGATACGTAAACAGAACACCGGATTCTAAATAATAGCCAAACTGTGCAATCTAAATTTAAGTAAGAAATTTAAAATATTACCTAATGAAGATTTACAAACAGGTTTATTTTTCATAACAAGACAGGACGCCATTAAAAAGAGTCGCTCATTTGTAAATATGAATATGATAGTCGTTCTCCTTTGTTAGTTGATTCATATTGAACGACTCCACGGACTAAGAGGCTTTAGGACGGTCATCGGGAAGCGGCAGACGGACGAAACTGAGTCAGCCTCTGAAAGGAAAATATGGGACCCCCTTTTAATAATTAACGGCACGGGCGCCCTCTGACGACACACGGAGTATCTCCCGCGGGGTGCTTCCGTTGATATTTGTTTACGTTTCAGCTACTAGCAGACGACGCATGCGCCAAAAATTAATGGGTACAACTCCCATCGCCACCTTTTGGTCAAATTTCATTTAGTTCTTTCGCAATGCTTGGATGATTGTCCTGAACCCTCTTAGTCCGTGACGACTCTTATAGTGGGTTTGCACCTCTCTTTTTCCCTTTGAAATAGGGAAGAAAAGACGTGCTCTACGGATTTCACCACTAGGGAAAAAGAATAGGGAATAGAAAACTTCATTGTCGACGAATAGTGGAAATGTGTATCGTTCATGGTCATTGAATCTTTTCGAATAATGGCGTAACATTTTTAATATTTGTTACGTTTCTGATTAATTATTCTTTAGCTTAGAATGCGAAATATGCTTTATCAACTTCCGTATTTCTTAATTAGTGTAATATGTCACGAATTTTTTGTGGAATAGATCTGTTTTATTCACTCATGACACACTAACTTCCTTCCGTAACTTTATATGGTAAGTTATTCTGTTTTAATTGATCGTTCTTATTATAATGCACTGTGCTTTTTTTCGCACCTTCGCTTGAAACCGCCTTTTTGTGTCGCTAGTTGTTTTAATTGATTCAGAAACTTAATAAGGCTGTCCTGTAGTGTAAAAGGTTACATAATTAGCTGAAAATTTTCTGTGAATCTGATGTGCTGGAAAGATCCATATTTTGATTTATATAACTGGGGTAGTACTAAGAAGCAAATGGAGGGACTCTCTTTTTTGACGAAATTTAACATAAACTTATCAAATTAATCAAATGTAGTTATTCTTACAATAACAGATAATACTACTTAAAGTACTATCTGTTTATTAATTAATTTTAAGTAAATGTAAATTATTAATTATCTGTTAATAGTGAAAACGAAGTCGTTTTGATCAACAGTGTAAGCTACTTCATTATTTTCCATTTACATTTGTCAACAATTACAATGGCCTGATAGATTGTCATTTGGTTTTGTACGTGACTATTTGCTACCTCAATTTTGTTGATTTTTTGGGCCATTAGAGAAGGCATTTTTTAACAAGAGTGCATTCGGGTAGATTATAATTATTCTATTTTTGTGATTCCACAGTAACGAGGGCACCAGGTTAAAAGGTTGGGAACCACTGCTACAACATATATGTCAGTGGGGTAGTGAGGGGGGGGGAGGACGTCTATCATGCCCCAGACTCCATTTTTTCTGAATTCTCCGCCTCCAAATTCTATCTGAATCGACTTTACTAAATTTAGTTATTAAACAATAGGTTTAGTAGCTACTAAATCTATCTGAATAAAGGCCTTAGTTAGCAATTTGATACACAGCCCTCCACCTGAAATAAAATCCTGGCTATGCCACTGTATATAGCATTACATACAATTCATTACAGATGTTTAAAATACTACATGCAGTTCCATTTTTTGTCAATGGTTTGTTTACAAATCATTGGCGAACAATCTGACGCGAGAGTGAGCGATGCACCGCCAACTGCCGGTGGTAGTTGTGACTGGCAACCATAAAGAATACGTGTTTCGTCAGGTTTGGGAATTTGAAATTGTTTGCGTTATTGATGGAAGGGAATGAAATGTGTTATGTTAATATAAGAAAAGAATTTGTGGGTGTTTGTTAGAAATATAGTACGTTATAAGCCGGTGGGTGTTGGGGACATTTCTGAGCGGTTATTTACCAAAAAAATAGAGGTAAGTGTTCTTTTTTAACGAATCTTTCGATGTTTAAGGTTTTTAATGTGAATTTTAAATTGATATTTGAAGTGTTTATGTTTTCGTAAGTGCTATTTACGTGCTATTCTAATCATACTGACTTTATAAGAGGTGTACAACTAGGTTGTTTAATCCACCGATGTTTTTTTGAGTTGAAAACGGGCCAGTGTTTGCCCAGTTTACATTAGCTGTACAACTAGGTTGCTTAGTTCACTGTTGTTGTTTTTTTTTAGTTAAAAACGGTCCACTGGTTGCGTAGTTTACATAGCTGTACAACTAGGTTGCTGAATCCACTGAGGTTTTTTTAGTTAAAAACGGGCCACTGGTTGCCTAGTTTAGATAGCTGTACAGCTAGGTTGCTGAATCCACTGAGGTTTTTTTAGTTAAAAACGGGCCACTGGTTGCCTAGTTTAGATAGCTGTACAGCTAGGTTGCTGAATCCACTGAGGTTTTTTTAGTTAAAAACGGGCCACTGGTTGCCTAGTTTAGATAGCTGTACAGCTAGGTTGCTGAATCCACTGAGGTTTTTTTAGTTAAAAACGGACCACTGGTTGCCTAGTTTAGATAGCTGTACAACTAGGTTGCTGAATCCACTGAGGTTTTTTTAGTTAAAAACGGACCACTGGTTGCCTAGTTTAGATAGCTGTACAACTAGGTTGCTGAATCCACTGGGGTTTTTTTAGTTAAAAACGGACCATTGGTTGCCTAGAATGACTAGTAAACATGGCGACAGTCGCTGGAGCTTGGCGGTCGCCAAGCTCCAGCGACTGTCGCCATGTTTACATGGGGTGGGCACCGGCTTGTATGATTTTACCCCTTTTTTTTTTGGTTTAAAAACAAATAAAAATATCATGCATTATTTCTTAACTTTGAAGCATAAGAGTTGTGTTTAGAGCTTATTTTCTCTGATTAATAGATGTTTTTATAAAAATTCATTGTTTTATAATGTTAAATTATCTGAATAACTCAGAGTGCCCATAGAAAATCTTGCTCTTCCCCCTTTTTTTTAATTATGAAAGCTGGTTTCACCTGTTCATTCTCATCATAAAAAGTATTACGGAAAGGTTGTGCCTAGTGTTGCTTCTGAGTGCAGATTCTTGAAAGATGGGGGGTCAAGTTGACCCCCTTTTAGAAGTCAACATTTTAAAAGTATACTGAACTTTTTTGAATTATTTTAATACCAATGGAGTGGTGTATGCAAGAGTGGGCATAGAAATCCTGGGTCTCTCTCGAAATTTTTGTTTAAAACAAAACTATAAATTTAAAAAAATGTGCTTTAAGTTTACATGCCAAATACTTTTTTTTTTCGTTCCAAATAATATTTTGAGTAATAAAAATGCGTGAATTCGTGTACTTTATAAAAATAATAGCCACCTCCGGCGACCAGTTGGTTCGCCATCTTAATAAATCTTGTTCGGAGAGAATCCTGTTCCTCACCGGCTTCCTTGGCACTGATATCTCTCAGATTCTGAATGGAATTTAAAATTAAGATGGTTACAAACAGGAGCGGCCATACGGTAAGTGTCGCCCCCTGCTAATATAAAAAAGACGCCCCCTTTTATGCTCTACTTAGTTTTTGAGTTCGAAATGAAGCCCCTTCGAAGCCGGCGCCCAGATGCGATGCTTACTGTGTCGGGCCGCCCCTGGTTACAAAAATAAGATGGTTAAATGATAAAAACCTACAAAAAGGAACAAATTATTTTCGTCCTATATTAATTCTGAAGAGCTTCTGGATATATTGGCCTTTATCAAAAAACGGAAAGGAAAAAAAAAAAGTAAGAAAATCTGAAACACTTTCAGATTTTAAATACGCACTAAAGTGCTATATATTAAAAGCGTATTATAATCCATGGGTCTTCCCTATTTTCGTTCCTTATTTCATTAAGTTGGAAAGTATATCATTATTCATGAGTGTGATTAAACAAAATTAAAATTGATATTTCTAACATCCTTTTTCTGGATGTAATACATTAGAAATAGATGGGGGGAAAATGCACAATTCCAACTGAATGAAAATTTCCAAAACTTATTCTCAGGTGTATTCATAATCCAAGTAGCAGACGATCATCTCAAAATCGCACATCAACCATTTTATTTTTCGCCAAATTAAAAAGTTGCACATTTTAGTCTCGGAAAATTTCCAAATCCTATTTTTCTTTTGAGTATAAAACATTTCATTCCTGCTCTGATTTCACATGCACACGATATTTTAATTAAAAAACAACCTTACAAATAATCTAAACAAAAAAAATCGTTATTCTTTTATTTTTACTTCAAGAGTCTGAATCATTTAATAAACTTGCCAAATATGGCAACCTAGATATGCTATATTCTCTCTTTTTCCACTGCGGGGTTACAATTGCGAAATGGCGGAGCAAAAATTAGCCTTTTGCGACATGTTTTTTATCGATATCTCCTAAAATAATTCGAATTTCGAAAAAATCGCTTCGAGGTATGTCGGGACCCGTCCTGGAGAATTTCTATACAAAATTTGGTAGGTCTACGATCACCCGTTTCGGAGCTACGCGAGGTGCAGACAAACTAACAGACATTTTACACTTTGTTTTATTTATATAGATTTTTTTTAAAGGTGCATTTAAACAACTTGTTATTTATTACTCATATTTCGGTTAAGCTCAAGCATTTGAAAAAAATAAGTTCTCCATCTTTCGAGACTACCTTGCAAAATAATCCTGATTACCACTCTTTAGTCCTAAAATGTCAGAAAGCACGCACACCTCCTTACTAACGTGCTTCTATAGAATGGATACAGGACCTTATTATTCAGGCCCGTAGCTAGGGTTAGTTCAATGGGTGGTCCCGAAAATACGCAGGGTGGGCACGATTTTTGAATCAGCAAAGCAAAACTATTTAACGGCTAAAACAATACTTCCTTGACAAAAATTTTTATATTTAATTATCAAGGCAGCCTAAGGAAATACGCTGTAAGGAAAAAGCAAAAATTTTAAAAAAGCAAAAAAATAAATAAAAAACACGGACTAGTTTAAATGTGGGAATTAACTCATTAAGCGCCAAAGCTCCCGTTACGGGAACATCTATTATATATATTTCTTCTTAAAATAGTTTAACGCAATTTACAAAATACACATTTTATATAAACATTTACACTATATAACACACCCTATAGTGTAAATGTTTATATAAAATGTGTATTTGGTAAATTGCGTTAAAATATTTTAAGAAAAAAATTATATAATAGATGTTCCCGTAACGGGAGCTTTGGCGCTTAATGGGTTAAGAATAGTGTCTTGAAAATAAACAATAAACTTTGTAATTACTCACAGGAACTTTTAAAAATGTATAAGCGTTCGGGAGCAACAAAAGGGTTTTTTTCTTCATCAGTACCTAATATGCACACTCCAGCAAACAGCAAAACATAAAAACACAAAATAATTTTTTTAACTTTTAATATATTTTGCATTTTCATGCTTTGCTGTCCGTTGGATGGTACACATTTAGGTACTAATGAAGAAAGCACTCTTTTGCAGCTTTCGAAACGCGTATACCTCTTTTGAAGGTTCTGTGAGTAATAACAAAGTTTATTTATTGATTTTATCCTAGCATTTTTGATAGTTTTTTCTTCAATACACTCGATCGACGTCTCAATAAAGCTGTAGACGTCGATTCTTTGCACCATGGAACCGCTTTAAAACCAGCTCCACTGGAATGCTGTTCATGAATTTGCTCAAATGCAAGAAGAATTAGATTAGCTTTCCTTTCGTGCAGCATGGATGTTCGAAATGGAGTTAAGATTCTTGAAAGAGTGCTAAATGATGCCTCGCAGGTTGCTGTAGATGCTCCTATTGACAAAGCAGAAGCAAGAAGGCAACAAATAGGAGGAAATGCATCTCTGTAATTGAACATAAATGTTGTCATTTCATGCAATGTGGCTGAGAGTTTTGACTCTGATATTTTCTTTTGTAAGAAAGTTCGTGCCGTTGCTATTTCAGCAGTTTCGCCATCCAAATCGATATACAGTAGAGCGCCGAAAATCCGGACGCCTAAAAACCGGACATTTTTTGGATTTCAGTTTTTTCCCTTCCCTCAAAAAATAAAAATAGATAAATAAATAAATAAACTACAGGATGCTCAAGCATTAGACTAGTTTGTTATCATAACAATAGCGTCAATATATATATATATATATACACGCACACACACACACACACACACACACACACATATATATATATATATCTAAAACCTCAGGGTAAAATCTGACTCGTGACCTAACTTTCCTTCTTTGCATTCCAAAGATTTAACTGTTATTTCTAAACAGAAATGCAAAAAGAGGGGTGGAGACACTTCCTGTTAGTGTAAAGCGTTTAAGCTTTAATAATCAGTAGAGATATTATTTTTAATTTAATGTTATTCTTTCTAAGGAGGCAAAGAAATTAATTAAACTCTTTATAACATCATTCAAGTCTGCAGTAAAAACATACATTAGCGTAAATACCATTGGAAGCCTTGTTTAAAAAAACGCATAAATAAAAATATCAGTAAGCATGTGCAATGAAGACAAGAATGTAACAACTTGTTTGGAAAGCGAAAGCTCCAGTCACAGACAAACCGGCTCCAGTCACTCCGGTGAAGGGGGGAACGTCTGCGCACCCATAATCAGTGTTTTAGTGCATGGGATGGCGATAAAAATTGCTGTTATATCTTTTTATCCTTTGATACTGGAAGATTTTTTTTTATTTTAAGTTGTGACTACGTTCATGTTATTGGGCAAGAAATATATACGCGGCAATTAGTAATGCGCCTTTTTTTTTTAAAAGTGAATTCAATAGAACAATTTTTACAGTACAACCTACGGATCGCGGCGATTTCAAAAAACGTTATAAAAATACATAGTTCACGGCGAGACCCCGTAATCCATGACGTAGCGGCTACTTTTTTTTTTTTTTTTTTTTTTTTTTTTTTTTTAATGACCAATATTCCGGAAAATCCGGAATCACCGTAGTCCCGTCCATTCCGGATTTTCGGCTTTGTACTGTAGCATAGATTTGCCAGATACATGAGGTGCTGCATGTCCAAGGAATTGCTGGTCATGGAGAGCTTTCATACTCTCTAACATTTGTATCTTCTCTGGGATGAAGCATATATACAGCTCTGCTATTGTTCAGTCAAAGGCATCATGGTGCATTCTTACTTAGTAGTTCTTGTTTCAATGTTTCCTTGGATTCCTGGGAACACGGGTGCCCTCCTACGGACTCAGTCGTGATGAAATCTGTGAAATGGATTGGAACCACACATTTACGTTTGGAGCCGAAATCTCTTCAGCGTGTCAGAAGATAGCATTGTCATAGCCGATTTGTATAAGGTGTCAAAATGTTCAACATTTCGATGCTTTTTAATTTCTTCTACAACTCTGGCAACAATTTCACTCGCTTGTAGCAGGTCCATAGCTTTAGACTGCAGTGCATTATTGGCTGGATCTACAGGGCCGGCCCTAACAGTTTTGCCGCCCCGGACAAAAATATAAAATGCCGCCCCCCACACAGTAAAATTACTATTAAAAGAAATAAATTGTTCACAGATACTGTTTTCATGCCTATAAAACTGGAATAGCTCTTTAAACATAACACAGCATAAGAAAAATCATATTTATTAAAAACCATACATTAAGCTAAAAACCAACAGAAAGAGAGAAAAATCAAGTGTTTTTTTTCTGACTTTTTATTCCGCAAAATTCCTGACTTTTTCTCTTAAATCAATTTTTCAACTAATTCATGTTCGATAGCCAATGTAGTTAAATTATTTAACCTATCTGGAAGAGTTGTGGAACATAAGAAATTTTTAATTAACTTTAATTTTGAGAAACTCTTCTCTGCACTTGCCACAATTATCGGCAAAGAAAGCGAAATTTTCGAAGCAATAGCAAGATGCACTGTAAAATCTAGAGTTGAAATTAGCTTTCAAATTACAATTGGGCTTTCCTTTTAGCCCAATAAGACCGTAACTGACACTATTTCATTTACTTGATCTAGCGCGTTTATATTCCCCGATTCCCCATTGGTCAGCATTAACTCCAATTGTTTACACTATAAACAGTGCTAACACTGTTACACTGTGTTACAACGTTTAATTAGCACTTTTTGGAGTATATTTTAACTCATATATGCCGTGCAAAAATTCAAAATAATGAAATTGGGTACTTATTAAATTAAATCTGCACTCTAAGGTATTAATCGCTTTGTTTACTGTAAAAAAAATATCTTAAATTTTAATTTAGGGTCTTTCACCATAGATCATCTCGTGTTTCGCAATCAAAATTAATATGTTACGTGGCTGCTTAAACTCCTTGTTAGCCAGAATACTATCTCGTCGGTCAGTTCTCTTTCATAACAGAACATTTTATTTAAAATTACATCCAATCGAAGATCCTTTAAAATATTCTTTACAGTTTCTTAAGAGTTCTAGAGCAGGTAGTAAATCGTTGTCTTTTGACTGTAATAGCTTTCTTAATGAATTCACGCAATTGAAGATTTTGCACCAAATAATAATAGAGCATAGGAACATTAACTGTTTGAGAGAGTTAAATAATCCTGAAGCCAAATCACTGGGGGAAAAAAACTTAAAATTCTTTCATCAATCTTAACGGTAGCCCCATTGGAATTAGATTTATCAATACCTTTATACCTTACCAAGAATGCGATCTGTTCGAATTTTTTGGCATCAGGAATGCAATCTAGAGATATGGGATAGTTAACTTTACGCTAACTATCTTTTATTTTGGCTTGTTGAATTTGATTAACAAAGTGTAATTTGAATCCAACTGGAAATCTTGTGAAAAATCTATGAAAAATGTGTAAAGATTTGTTTGCACATCACATATAAACGACTGAAGCGAATGAAATGAAATTTATAGCAACACCAAATGTGGCAACTTATTTTAAACTTCAGGTGCTAAAATATTTCTAATTTGTTTAAAAGTTTTGAGATTTAAAAATGTTGTGTGAAAACTGTGTGTAAATGTATGTTCGCCCTTTGTTAAAAAATGGCTCAATGGAATAGAATGGAATTTGGAATTATATTGAAACAATAGATTCCAAAATTGTTTTAAATAATTCATAGACTTTGTGATTTTGTAAAAATCTCTTAAAAAGTTTGTTCTGGCATCCATCAAAAACGGATTAAGAGAACAGAACGAAATTAGGTCATATAATTGGTAAAAAAGCATTATCGAAATTTTTAAAAGATTTGAATAAATTGAAAGGGTTTGTAAAAGTTGCACTGTATTTTTTCTTTTCCTATTTAAGGAGCGGGGAGAGAGGGGGAGGGCGTCACTTTAAGGCGTCTGGAGGTAATACAATAGGTGGCTCTTCGACTTGAACAAATTACGTCGGTTTCTTTATTATTATTATTATTTTAATTGTGTGAAAATTTTGCAAAAATTTTACAGGCATAATATTAAAATTTCTAAAGTTAATAGAACAAAATTCAGTTACTATCGAGGAGTTTGAGTTAAATAACATTGTTTGAATTCTTCCTAATAATATATATTTTGAGAAAATTTTGTGTGACCACACTTCGTGAAAAAACTAGTGGTCAGACAAAAGGGAATGAAATGAAATTTTGTTAAATAGTGGTCGGTTAGTAAATTAAAATTACTGGTTTTTAATTTTCTACAAATATGAATTATTTTTTAGGTATGACGTAAACTTTAATAACATTTTTCGCACATCAAGTAAAATCATCAAAATATAATTCAATCGGACGTTGCAGTGTTAAATATATGCTACTTGCTAGTACAAAGAATTTTACAGATATTCTCTTTTCAGTTTAATATTCATTACTTGCATCTTCTTTTGCAACTTTAAATGACTTCTTGATGTAGGAAGCTCATCCACTAAAAGAAAACGTTAATTTTGAATGTAAAATATTTTCTCTATTGAAAGTTTGTCTCAGTAATCGGTTACTCTCTAGCCTCTAATCTTTGAACCATACACAGGAGTTATAACATTGCTTTCTGTATTTCTGCCAGTATGCTAATTCCATTTTTTGTACTCCTAAAATGCAAACGAAATTTCGCGCGGTTAGTAAAAACCCACCAATGACGGATGGCTACATCAGCTAGTAAAGTTATATAGAATGATAATGATATTCTTCGGAATATTTTTAACAATTCTTTTACTAATGTATAAAATGTATTTTTCAAATTCGAGCCAAAATGCCGCCCCTAAAATTTGCCGCCCCGGACAGGGGTCCGGTTTGTCCGGCCCTAGGGCCGCCCCTGTGGATCTAACAGGGATAGAAGGGAATGCTAAAGAGTTCCAAGAAATACAAACCGAGGAGTTTTAATTTGGGAAAGCAGCCCAGTTGCTTCCATTGAAATATCATTAGAGTGTTAGTGAGCACACTTCTGAAAAACCTTGATAAGTTCTGAGTAATTATTTAGTATCGGTACTGTACAGTGGTAATGCCCACACTATCGTTGAGGCAATAGACAAATTGAAATATCATTAGAGTGTTAGTGAGCACACTTCTGAAAAACCTTGATAAGTTCTGAGTAATTATTTAGTATCGCTACTGTACAGTGGTAATGCCCACACTATCGTTGAGGCAATAGACAATTCAGTACTTGCCCCTCATACATATTTGCAATGTGATGCTTTCTAGTGAATTTATAGAGTCCAGAGGAGATATCGAGGAAACTTTACAAATCTTGTCCCCTGAAATAGCACTTATAACCACTAAGTGCAATTTATGGTTGTAGCAATGAATGTAAGGAATTTCTTTATTGAGTTGATTTCTTTATTGAAGTTTCTTTACTTACTTGAGTTTAGCCTGCATGCCACCGTATGCTCCAGCCATGACTGCAGTATCATCGTAGCATTGAGAGATGATGTTCTTTGGATCCAGTCCCCGTTTATTAAGTTCATCCATAATTGTAGTACATACCACATCTGTATCCAGATAAATTGTTGTAGCATTGCTAACTAAATGTTCAAATGGAATTCCTTCTTTTACTGCACGGATCACGATAGATATATTTTCAGTCCTATTTATATACTTCGTTCTATCCACTTTAATAGTGAAGAATGGAACATCTGCTCCCGGAACTCTCCTCGCAATTTCTTCTTGAACCATTTTCGCCTATATAGAAATAATTTCATTCTGCATTCCCGGAGATTTGTATGTAGCATTCTTTGGTATTCTGGTTATATCAGGTAGTTTGTTGTCCTTTCTAAGTGTATATTCAAAAAACTGCCTACATAGACCTAAGGAAGTTATCGTAATGTATTTCGAGACAAACCTGATTTTGAACAAGTTGTATTCAATTTAGGTTCCGATTCAGATAGAGACCATGATACGGCCGCTTGTATAGCCCAGAAGCAGGGTGGGCACGGCCCTCGTAGGCCCACCCGTAGCTACAGGGCTGTTATGATTGCATGGGCAAATCAGGACTTGGCCCAGTGCTCCTGGCTCAAAAAAGCCCCCAACTTCAAATGTTGTTCTGAAATATTCTTTTTATATCAAAATTTTATGAAAAATAAAAAATTTCATACAAGGGGCCCCCTAAATTCATCAATGCCCAGGACCCCTGTTGGTCATAATCGGGCCCTGAATAGATGCATGAATGCACAAAAAAGGAAATTATACTTACGTGACTTGTTACCAGGGACGGAAAAATCTCTAAAAATTTATATGCTCAGTTTTGCGTGTAACCTAAAATAATACATGCCCAAAAAATATTTCTACGTTGATATGGGGTTTTATCTTTTCTCACTATTGTTGGGATTTGGGTTATTTGGTTTAGACTGCATTTAAGGTATTGAGATTGCCCCTAGGACATTGATAAAATCACTGAAATGAAAACAGAAATTTATTTTTTTCATACCAAGTTTAGAAAATTTGTTGACGTTAAAAAAACACAATAATTTTACTTTTGCTTTTTTAAAAGTAATTTACTGTCTGTCGATCACAAGAATAGCCCCCGCCATCAAGTCTGGTTAGTGGCAGTCGCTGTAGCAATTGGAACTCGTCCATTTTCAATAGGGGGTTGAGCACGAGAGGAATTCGTGGAATGAAAGGTAACCTCATACTTCATGTCATTTTCCTTCTCTGTTCTCCCCTGTCGAAAATGGGGTGAGACTTATTTCCACGACAGCAGGCTGGCATAGACTCCTTGGCGAGAGCTATTCTTGTGATCGACAGACAGTATGAATCTCTTTTGGTCGACTTTTTTTACATTCCTAATTAGGCATGTGGCAAAATATTTACATGACCCGGGCATGTTGGGTGATAGGTTTTTACGGCCCTATATGTTATTTTTAAATCATTATAATAGCAAGTATACCAATTGCAGAATTGGTCTTTCAAACTGATCTGAATTTTTCAGAAAATGTTATTTTTAAAGAATTGCATGTTTAAGGATTTTATCTTTTACAGGTTGACCACTTGCAAAGATGCACAGTGGATCTTGTGATGAGAGCAAGACATGAGTCCCTGAATTTATACAGAGCTGATTGCAGATCCTATTATTTCTCTGCTCCTTCTGGTAAGATTGAATAATGAAAAATTGTGTATGAAGTCATTTTTAATTTTTATTAAAAAAAAACTTTTTTCACTTTATAAATTTTACATATTGTTCATTAAATAAATTTTTGGTAATACAGTAAAACTTATATGAGCTACCATCTCTGTTAATTGACCCTCTCCTAAAACAACCCATTTTTTAAGGAACCAATTTTTTGCCCTATCTACCTAATGTTAAAAGGTCCTCTAGAAGAAACCACACAATAAATACGTATTTCAACTTATTTTTGTAAATTTATCGATTTTTTTAATGCATCTGATTTTAAATGCATTTGTATGCAAAATTAAGAAATTATCACTCTCATTCTCTGATTTAAGAAAGGAATTGATTTGCATTATTGATTAAAGAATGGATTTGGATATTGTGTTATTAAAATTAAGAAAACGGCTACTAAACTGGCAACTTTTTATGTCGATCTGGCTACTAACGATACTATTTTTGATTCTTGACATTGGTGAATATCCTGGTCTGGGGATAATCCCTATTATCCCTTTTGTCAATTTGCCAGGGTTATAATGTTAATAGGTCAAAAATGGTTAGAACTGTTAAAAATGGCTTTAAGCAGTTTTAATTTTATGTTATGAGAGCAACATATAAAAATAAACTTATAAATGGCACTTTGCTGTATTTAATTCTGTTTGGGGCTGCCATTTATATATATATATCTTAATTTTAAATAGAAAAGTATTTTTAAAAATGGCAAACAAACATAATTGGTACTTTTATAGTTCAGAGCTAATTAAAAATTTATCCTGAGTGACACTTGAGTTTAGACCTCATGTGTTAATTCATGAGCTTCAGTAATTAAATTCTGATTGATCAGTAATATGATCTGGTGATGTCACATGAAATTTGCATGATATCACCAAGCAAATTCATAAAGAGGTCATGCATGATATCATAAAGCAAATTCAATAAAAAAAGATTTTTCATTGACATTTTTTCGCATGATGGGTGGCAGGTTATAGGAGCTAGAACTCCTCCTAGGAATAACTCTGGGTGCACCTCTGAGTAGTTTATTGAGTAATGTATACATACAACTGATACATAGTATTGAGTAATGTATACATACAACTGATACATAGTACTGAGTAATGTATATGCCATGAACATTAATGCATTACTTTGTCACTTAGTGCTGTAACGTATAGCCAGTGCCAGGTCTTTGATTTTTTTTTTATGGATATGAGGCAAATATGTAAAATTGCTGCTTTTACTCTTTTAAGTTTCTTACTTTTGTATTTGCCTGGGGCAGGGATATTCTGAGGTGCTGCAAAAACTTAAAACAGCCGCCCTCACTTATCCCCCTTTAACAGAGTGTCAGTCAGGAGCATCGGGGAAGTCTGGGAACTAGGTCAGGAAAGTCTGGAAAAAGACTGACTTAATATATAAACTCATAGTAACTTTTCTCTGTCTAACAAAAGTGTATGAATTTTATTATTACAGTAAAAATCTGATTTCAAGTAACTTATAGCAAAATATTTAACAATAAAAGTAAGGGCTTCTGTTGAGGGACTTCCCAAAATTAAATGTATGCATGGTCTGATTTTTTTACCCCCGAAGAGCATTCAAAAGTATGGAAAAAGTCAGGAAATTGACTTTCAAAAATTTAGTAAACACCCTGTTTTAAGTTTCTTACTCTTAAATTTGTCATCCACAAAAGCTGCTGCCTAGAGCAGGAACCCTGCCCTAGGTCCGCTACTGTATGTCACAAGAATGCACAAGTTCCTTTAGTTTGAGTGATACACAAATTTAAAGGTACGACCAGCAAAGGTGGCAAGTTTCTGCCAAGGTGGTTAAAACCACTGGTAGAAGCCAGTTAAAACCGGCATGGCAAAAACCCTTTTCTGCCACATTTGTGGCAGAAACTGGAAGAAACTCAAAAAATGACATAAAAGTAATTACTAACATACAATAGATAACAATTACAATTAAATGTTAACCAAAGTACAATTTATTTATAATTTTATCACCATTCAAAATCAAATATAACATTTTTTTTTTCTGAAGTAGTCTTATAACAAAAGACAAGTTTTAATGCGGTTTCTAAACCTAAACTGATTCTGAATTTGTTATGCACAAATGAGAAATTTGAGCAGATTCTCAAGTCCAGCAAAACTAGCAGGCATTGCCATCAAGGAACAAGCAAGATTTCTGAAATTTTCATCAATTGCACATTTTTTCAAACTGGACCGCCATGTAGTAGCTGGGGTAGTTGTCAGACATTGATTGGAAAAATAGATTTCAGGAAATGGAATCGATTTGTTTTGCAAAGCTATGATATAAGGTTCGAAATCTGGGTTAATATTGGCAAGTAAAATTCTGGCACTTTCTTTTTGAGCCCATGATAACTTCAATTCAATTTCTTTGGATGTAGCATATAAGTTAGCAAATGATAATCAGTAACTGCCTGTTTAAATATGATATTATTTTTAGTAATTACTAAAACTATTAAAGATGTTTTTTAGTTTCTGCCAGTTTTAACCAGTTTCTGTTACTGGCAGGGCAAAAACCAGTTACTGCCGGCAAAAAGCCAGCCTTGTGACCAAGGGCGAATCAAGTAGGGCAGTCATAAAAAGTAGGTGACTGTGTTTTCAATCTACACAGTTAAAAAAAATAATATATATGAAGATTAATTAATGGATACAATGACCCAGTTCCAAATTGTATTCATAGTTTTTTTTTTTTTTTCAGTTAAGTTCTTGCAAATCAGGTTGCAAATATAGTCAATTATGAAATTTTAACGAAACATTTTCTGGTATTAGGTTTATTTTTGTGAATTATAGAAATAATTTTTCACGGCTTATCCCTTTTTCCAAAATTAAATTAGTTGATGCTGATACACATTTTCTCAACAAAACTGGGTTGCAACCCAATGGGGCATGTGTCATGGGGCATAGGTTTTGCATAACTGATGTATACGTACATCATTTTGCTTGCTTATACTAATTAAAAAATTCTACTCAATGCCTGAAAAGTTTGTCTTCCCAAAGTAAAAGATTTTAATGTTTGTTTTCATTTTAATAGGTATTACTTCAATACAGTCTGAATTTAAACACAATTGCCGAGTGTTCATGCCAAAATTATCAATTTCCTGTCAACCCTGCTTCAAATTTTTGATCTTGAAACAGTTTTTCTTTATTCGTTGTAATGATTAACTAACCAACGATATACTGCTGACATGCAACAGCTGAAAGCATTAATTATTTCTTTTTATTTCATAAGAGACTTGCTTGTATATTTTTAAAATCCTCTCTGCAAGATTTCAAATTAATTTTTTACTGGGTCCACTTTGCCTAAAGCTAAAATGGAAAAACAATCCACCAGGTGTGAACAGCCTTCTAGAGCGTCTTCCCAAAAGCAAAATCTAAACATATATGCTGACACAGTGAAGGAACATCATACATACTTTGCATGTCAAAAAAACTTACATTTGCAATATGTGTCATAAAGCTTTTAATAATCAGAGTAACCTGAATAAGCACCTCTGAGTTCTCACCGGTGAGAAGCCCCATGTCTGTGATATGTGTAATAAAGCATTTGCTAATCAGAGTAACTTGAATAAACACCTCCGCATGCACCTAGGAAAGAAGTCCGATGTTTGCGATATGGGTCATAAAGCATTCAAACAGCAGACAACCGTACATCAACACCTCAGCATACACACAGGAGAGAAGCCAGTGTTTGCAATGTGTGTCAGAATTCATTTTCTAATAAGAGTGTTTTGAATAAGCACCTCCAAGTTCACACCATTCAGAAGCCCCATGTTTGTGATACGTGTCATAAAGCATTTGCTGATCAGGCTAACTTGAATAAACACCTCCGAGTTCACACCGGTGAAAAGACTCATGTTTGTGGTTTGTGTTATAAAGCATTCACTCAGCTGATTCACTTGCATGATCACATCCGCATTCATACTGGAGAGAAGCCTTATGTTTGTGGTATGTGTCAGAAAACATTCACCCAGAAGAGTCACTTGAATACACACCTCCGCATGCACGCAGTAGAGAAGCCTTATGTTTGCGATATTTGTCATAAAACATTCGCTCAACAGGGTTATTTTCGGGATCACCTACGTATGCACACCGGAGAGAAGCCCCATGTTTGCGATATGTGTCAGAAAACATTCACCCAGAAGAGTACCTTGAATAGACACCTCCTCATGCACACAGGAGCGAAGCCCTATGTTTGTTTATATGTGCCATAAAACATTCACCCAACAGAGTAGCTTAAATAAACACCTCCACATACATACAGGAGAGAAACCCCATGTTCACGACGTGTGTCATAAAGCATTCACTCAGCAGAGTTTCTTGCATCAACACCTGCGCATACACATGCAAGAAAAGCCTTATGTTTGCGATATGTGTCATAAAGCATTCTTAGTGTAAAGTGACTTGAAAGCACCTCCGCATTCATACAGGAGAGAAGCCCTGTGTTTGCAAGATGTATCCTAAAGCATTCATTTAATAGGATAACTTGCTTCATCACCTATGCATTCACATGAATGAGATGTTATAAGTGTACAATCTGTGTCAGAAAGCTTTTACTTATTTGAGTATTTGAAGGAACATCTCCGTAATCATACTTGTGTGTGTGAAAAACTTCATGTTTGTGATCTGTGTCAGAAAGCATTTACTCAAAAATATCCTTTGAACCTCCGCCTAAGCCCATATCATACCTTCCCGATCTTCAATTCAAGTAACACTTCGTTTGACTGTTTTCCACAACAGTTGGGTGAAAAGTCTCGTGCAATATGATGTTTAACATCCGCAACTTTTCCCAGCTGGTCCGGGAATAATTGAGCATTTCGTATTTTCATTCAACTTGTTCAACTTCTCTCTGAGACCAACCACAGGTAAGGAAATGGAGAGGTTGCAGTGACATCACAGATTCGCTCCTTCTCTTTTCCTTTCAAACAAGTTGAACGAAGTAGATGATTGAATTGAAGATTGAACTTAGGAAAAGGTGTGATATGGGCTTTATGCATTTACACAGGATGAAAATCACCATGTTTGTAATGTATGTTCATAAATATTTACTTCACTGGATATTTTGAATGATCGCCTAATTTTCCACTTGTGACAAATCTCTTGTGATGTGTCAAGCAGGAGCTTTATGTTCTCGATTTCTTAGAAAAGACTTTAATCAACTTTTTTTTGTGATTGATTTTCGTGTGTCTGTCTTAATTAAAGATTTATCGAAATATGTTGTTTAATTATTATTTTTAACTATCTTCACAAGCATTAAAAAAAAACAGAATATTAATTTCAATTTAGTCATTAGGTGGTTCCACTAAAATGTAGGCTTTCTGGACCTGAAGAAGTATTTTTAAAAGTGTCTTTTCATCTTTTTCTGTTCAGGGCAATGAATACTTGAATTAAAATTTCTGACAGTCTCATCAATTGAATTCTTACCATTTAATTTTTTCCTACCCTCCATCCAAGGGGTGGGGGTGGGGGGTGTTCAAACCCACTCCGAAACTTTCAGGAACATGTATTACTATTTGTAAAAGGGTATGAAAACCTTGCCACATTGACAAAGCCAATGCTAAGATTTTTTTTAGGGAGGGGGAAGATTTCGATAAACTGCCAAGTCAAATATCGGTTTTTACCAACTTTTTACTTTTGCCAACTGGGTTTGCATATTTTTGCTAAATGTACCAGAAATAGAAAGCAAATTACAGTTTTCGTTAAAATATTTTTACCAAGTTTGCCTACCTGGTATCAAATTTTGCCAAGTATGATAGAATTTTACGAGTGTTATGGAAAGGAGACTACACCCCTCCCCTTAGCAAGGTCCCTGCACATTGAGACATAAAACTTGAAAACCCCTCCCGAAATATTTTTCTGGCTACGGTGTTGCCTCCATCTTGAGGTCTGTTCGCTAAGTGAAGCTAAATAAAAACGAACAGGTTGGTCTCTCAGAAAGCGACATCGTCTATTAGCATTTTTATGAGCAAATAAAGCAGAGCTTTAAAAGGTTTTAGCTCAGTGAAATCTGAAACAAGTAACTTGACAGTGTGTAAATTGACTAGAATTGATGACTAATAAAAAGGTGAAAATAATTTTTTTTATTGAAGAAAAAACGTTGAAGTTGAAATAAAAATATTTAATCACAGTCTAATTTTGCAAACAGTCCATTAAACATAGAATCACGCACAAACATCATACTTACCACATAAACAAGGGAGCTTCATTTCAGGTAGATTAAATGCTTTGTTGTTCTTTTAACTCTTTAGACCCGTACAGGCCAAGACGCCCGGCCGAAGAATGTCCCCGTAACGGCCTAGACGCCCAAAAGCGAGTTCTTTCCCGCCCGACATAGGAGTTACTGATAACGTTTCACCACTTGAGGAAGAGGGGAAACGGATAATTCGTGTATTCATGGTCTGCGTGATGTATCAGTGTGCAGTGGGCTGTCAAAAGCAGTTACAATCGACGTTCTTTGGATTAGCACAATAGGAATAAGCATCTCGCTTTTATGCTATTCAAGAAGGGAGGTTTCAAACTGTCACAAATCAGTGGTAAAGAGCACTTGCTTTCCTTCAATGGGGGAAGGCATTTTTCGGCCATTTCGTCGGCAATCAGCAGATATGAGATTTTCGTGGAGCTGGGAATTAAAGAGTTTAAACTCCCACTGAAACAAATACGTGTACCATGATATCGGCAATGCCGACCAACTACGTATCAGCTGGTGGCAAGATTTAAGCTAAGTAAATGCTATGCATTTGCGCAAGCATCTATACTCGTGCAATTGCGCAGTCTCAGCCAGGACCGATAAAATGACATAGTCAATTAATATCATTTTAATATGGCAAAAATGAAACTAAAAAATTAGGGGGGTCTCCCCCTGACGAGGGTCGAACAGCCGAGTTTTTCTTTTTAGAAATCGATATAAACTGAATTGTATGCGATAATAGTACATAAAGTAAATATGTAGAAAATTGTTTAATAAATAAATTTATTTGCTTATTTAAGATGGGGTGTCATTTATTGGGTAAGGAAAAATGGATTTCACAAATAATTGACACTTATGTTAGTTACTGGTGTTTTAGCTAAGTTCATGATAAATGCATACAAATTCTAGAAAAGAGCTATTGAGTAGATAATTATTAATACACACAGGGTATTCCAAAAACGTGGTTACATGCTTTGATTCTTTATCTAATAGATTATCAAATAGTACTATCTAGTAACAATTTAGACATTTATCTTCATTTTTTGCAGCATTTTTTTCCCCCAAGGGGTTAGGTATAAAAATTTTATAGTGATTCTCAGTAGATGGCTTAGTGCTGAAATTAAGATAAGTTCATTATCAACCTGTTTCTATTTAAAGCCTGTTTCTTTTTAGAAATTACTTTAAATTAAATTGTATCAGATAATTAGCTGAAGTACCCGACGTTGATAAGCTAGTATGTAATGCAGATTTCCAAAAAGCCCGATTTTTCGTCTACAATATAGGAGCACAAAGAACGGAAATTGCGTATTGGCAAAAGTATAGAAAGCAAAGTTATAACTTCTGTCTATGGTTAAATGATTCCGGGTTAGATAGTACTTAAGTGCGGAGTGAAATTCTAGAGTAAATATTTTTATTCAAACTTGACGTTTTATTTTCGTGGGAAAGCTTTAATTTCAAGAGGTCACTCCTCTCCTGTAACTCAATTTTGTTTGATTCACTACAGATATTTTAATATTATGCCTAAAGAAAACTAAACAAATTTCAAAAAATCTAAAACGGCAAATAAATAATAAAAAATTTAAGAAATTTTAAAAAATTAAATAGCTAATTAATATACTAACTCCGGACGCCTTATAGTGATTCAGTTTTTAAAAAAATGCAATTTTGGAAAAGTTTTAAAATTTATTCAAATTAAAAAAAAAACATTTATTGTTTTAGTCGTTACTAACCATCATGTTACTAAGTTTCATTCCATTCTCTCCGGCTGTTTTTTAGGGGTACGAGAACAAACATTTGCACGATTTTCACTAAATATTTAAAACAATTTTGGCATCTGTAGTTCACACATTAACTTCCCACATAACATAATTTCAAATTGCATTCTATTCCATTACAGCTTTTCAGGAATAGAACAAACATTTTCTCTATTTTCGCAAATTTTAAAATCCATTAAAAAAAATTGAAATATTTTTTGACACCTATAGTTTAAGTTTGTTATAGTTATAGTTTGACACCTATAGTATAATTTATATGTGATAGACAAACAAAAATATTTACACATTTTAAATAAAATTTCCCAAAATTTAGAAAAATTAATCCAAATTTTCAAAAAATTGAGTGGCTATAGTTTAAGTTGCATGTTCACCTATTGCGTCCCCAGATTTAATTTCATTCGCTTATCATTCTTACGTAATGAGTGAAAAAGATGTGCGCATTTTAAGATTTTCAAAAAAATCTCAAAATCTAATTATTATTTTTTAATTCGTTGCCTATAGTTAAAGTTCAGTGGACACCTATCATGGCAGAAATTTTCACTTTCTTTGCTTTAGTCGTTGTTACATGATGTGCAAAAAAATATTTACACTCCTTGAAACGATTTTCGAAAAATCTCAAAACCTTTTTAAAAATTGATGCCTTTAGTTTAAGTTGAGTGGTCACTTATCATATCACCAAATATCAATATTACGTGATATGCGAAAAAATATTTACGCCGTTTGAAACATTTTTTTTTTTTTTTGCAAAATCTCAAAATCTGATAAATTTATTTTTTTTTAATTCGACGTTATAGTTTAAGTAGAGGAATCCACTATTATGTCACTAGATTTCAATTTATTCGCTTTAGTTATTATTTCGTGATACTCGAACAAAAATTTACGCAGTTTGAAACAATACTCGCAGAATCTCAAAAACTGTTTTTTTTTTTTTTTTTTTTTACTCCTATAGTTTCAGTTGAGTGACCTTCTATCATGTCACAAATTTCACTTCTTTTTCTTGAGACATTTCTACGTCATTGCATTAAAAATTGAAGCAACATGTTTTTCCACTCTTTTCTTAGATGTCAATTACTGTAGTAAAAATTTAGTTATTGGTGTCAATTACTGGTGTTGACATCATGACAACATAAAATATAGAAAAAATAGAAATTTCCAATATTCTATGATAAATTATACCATACATAAATTTTCAAAATTCATTTAAATTCTGAAAACAAAAATTTTGTTTCTAGATAGTTTTTGTAAATAGCAATTGCTAGTTAATGCTTATTATTGCCCTTAAAATGTCAATCATTGGTGCTCTTATCTTACACATTTCAAAAGCTTAGTGCTACACAAAAAAAGACTTTTAATACTACATTTGGAAATTGTTATAAACTAGGGGCTAATGCCCCTAGACTCGCTACGCTCGCATTTCGTATGAGGCATTTGGCCCCTAAAAAGACTTAATACGTAAAAAAGACATATAAGAAAACCCAAACGTTGGATAAGGTAGAATGTTACCGAGCTACACATTGCTTGGTTCTTGCATGTTGCTTGGAACATAAAAATTTAAACCTCGCACTATTTGTAATTATGTGAAACCCATGGTACGCCTTGCGTATTAGCCAGTTATGGAGATTGATGATTTGGCGACTTGCGTATATGTATAGTTAATAATTAGCTCTAAGAAAACAGTAATTCATGTGTTTTCTTTGATAAAAACTACGGAACAGGTAAGATAGCTTGCCACCCATGGCGACTTTTCATTATTTGGCGATTTACACATGCTCACAACCTATAATTACTGTTCATTTAAGGCTCCCGGAAAACCATTATCCATATTTTCATTTACATAATTCTTTGCAGATTGGCGTACTTAGCACCACGAATTATACCATCTCGCCGCGCTCGCCAATATCCAAAGTGTACTATAACTGCTATAATGGCATAGTTAACGCCGCCAAATATTTCTACTGGTAGCAAATAATCCAGCTGGACCGAACCGGCTTTAAAATAATCTGCATTTTAATTATTTTTCATTTTCAAGATATTAGTTATTCTGTTTTGGAAAAACGAATAATCGCTAATTCTAAACTCCTGTTGTCTAAGCGAACTTACTACTTGAAAATTGTCAACTTTGTGTAACACACTTTGAGTAACTTATTTCATATACTTTTTATTTTGGCGTAAAATGGGTGTATTTCTACTTCATGTTTGACAATTTCACGTGATACTATGTACTTGGAATTGCTTTGTTGCAAAGGAGTGAATGATTTTATGCCAAATCTGGCAACCACTATGTTTTATTTTTTCAGTTTTTTATTAATATCTTCTAAAATAATTCGATTTTCGAAATTTAAGTCACCTTATCAGGTTCCTCGGAGTTTTCCGCATTCGGAAACATGTTTCTCCAAATTCAAATCCACACGGTTTAGGAGAAGATAACCCAAAGAGCTCTTGACAGCGGCCTTTACTTTTTTTTAGAATAGAGAGATACGAGATGGGAGGGGGCCATAGAGCAGGCACGTATCCAGAAAAACAATTGGGGGGGTCCAAACGGTAAAAAAGGCCGAATTTTTCACAAAAAGGCGTTATCATTATCATTTTAGTAACAAAAGTGAAAATTTCGGGGGGGTCCGGACACCCCCCCTAAATACGTCCTTGCCATAGAGCACTATGTCTTCTAACTCGACGAAGCTTATGAATCGGGAAAAATGTTCTACATTAGATTACAATTAAGCGAAATACGGATCTCCAGTTTAACCAGTCTGTCTGTAAAAATATCAAGCAGTAACAAACACTTTCTGGTTTAGTGTTTTGATCTGAGTATTAGAAGGCTAGTTGAATCCAACTAACAATAACAGCAAAAATTTCTTTTATTGTGTGAATTTGAGAAGAAAAAATAAGTTACGTTGATTGTGAAGCCCACATGAGCTTCGGGGGCCCCCAGACATTCGTTCCGTGAAGCCTCCAAATTTTTACGGCACTGATGCAGAATCACAAAATAAAAATATTATGTTCAAAATAGTTATACAAAATGAACGTCCCCTTTTAAAATTAAAAAAAAAATGGAGAAGACGGCATACCTCCTCAAATACGGCATTTCTATTCTAATAAATTAAGAAGTAATCCGTTTCATGAATTTATGCGAGACGAGAAATCTCGCGCGAGACAAGGCTCTGTCTCGTCTCGCATCCATCCCTAGGTGAAGTATAGTTGTAATATACTTGGCTAAGATTGTAAAATAGTTTTAGTAGGCGATTTTAACCCTTTCAGACCCCACTTTAATGCTGTGAGTAAAAAAAATAATTACCTTTCTAAAATATCATAATAGGATACTAATAAACATGTTAAAGTAAAAAATTAAGGAAAATGTAATTATTTAAGAAAATATGCAAATGTCCATTGGGATGGACAACCGGTCTACGAGGTTGCAAAAGTCAAATATTCAACGCTTGAACTTCCCTTACGATTTTTGTTCTAAATATCAATTTTTTAAAGTAACAAATCTACATAAAAATGTTACATCACTCAATAAGTTTAAAACAGTTAATAGTGTAGTAATTTTACTACACATGAGGAGGTACATAGCAATAATACCTAGTTTTACAAAGAATTTTGACACAGTCCTGCTTTTATATATACCAAAATAGATAAACTTTAAATTTTTTGACATGGATATAAAAAAACCAATTTCTCCCCTTAGTAAAGCATAAATGTACTGTACATTTATTGCAGTAGATATGGGTTTTACCTTTGCAACCGTAATTTTTACACCGGGTTCCTCCATGCTTATCATCAACTTTTGATCTACAGAGTCATTGATAATCTCAGGATGAGGTCAAGTTTCAACTGCTCTTTGGCATATCCTTTTATTTTGTACAATAATGATGGCCTTCCCATTTTTTAATATTTTTTTGCTAAACCAACCGTACATAGATCTGAAGCTGATCTCATTTTGAAATGTAACAAATCTAATATGTTCTTTTTTGAAACTCCTAAAAAAATTTCCAAGAATTTTAACAAAATTTACCTTTTGCAACAGTTTGATTACCACTATCAACAAAGCAATCATCATCAGATTCCAATTCTTCAGTATCTGATATTTCAGCACTAGTTATATAATCTAAAACTTCCTTTAGATCTTTCGAATTTTTCAAATTATATTTTCCTAAAATAAAAAATGAATATTTGATCCTCCTAATAAACTGTTGTTGTTTTAAAAACAATTCAATTGCCTAAAATAAATTCGACAGCAAAAATATCAATAATTCAACTACCTAAAGAATCACAACCACGTGTACCGAATGTCCATTGTAATGGACATGTGATTACGCTCCATTTTTTCCCAAATTATAACCAGTAATACAATAAAACTATTTCTAATGCTAAGATTAACTTATAAACATTGTTTAAAAAAATTACTGACATATTAGAAGAAATTATTCATATAAATCAAAATAAAAGAAAATACTCGCGTTTTTGCAGACTAGAACCTTACGCCATTTTCAAACAAAGCAAGCTGTACACATCTGCGCACTTTGCCAACCCAAAAATCGCAAACATGTGAAAAAGATTGATCTTTTATCTATTCATGGAGCAAGTTTCAACGCTCTGAAGTCAATGGGTTAAAAGAGATAAAGTTTAAAAATGTGTGTCCATTGTAATAGACATTGGGTTTGAAAGGGTTAAGATAGATTTCGATTCCAAAGATGGGTTTTATGAAACAAGGAAGAAAAATACGGCACACTCATGAATAATGATACACTTTCCAACTTAATGGAATAAGGAAGAAAAATAAGGACGACGCATAAATTATGACACGCTTTTAATATATAGCACTTTAGTATGTATTTAAATTCTGAAAGTGTTTCAGATTTTCTTTCCTTTTTTTTTTTTCCAACAATTTAAGTGGAATTGACATTTTTATGTCACGAGTGTAAAGATGCATTGAAACATAAAAACCCGATGAAGTTGTTAAAAGGCTTTGACGTAAAAACTATGCAATTGGCAAAAAATGTTAGTTTTAAACATCTTTCATGAGTTTAGTGATTCGTTTTCAAAGCCAATTTAACTTAATCATCTCTCTAAAAATTGCATCACGCTCAAAATAATTTCTTAACTTTATGATTCAGGTTAGCTTTAAAAATCTCGTGGAAATGAACAAGATTTAATCCCATTTTTTGCGGGAACAGGGTGGTTAATCTCAGCAACTCGAAATCCGAGTGTATTCAGAAATTTGTTGGTATTGCGGCTAGGTAAGGAGTAACAAACTCAGATACAAAACAATATACAGTACGAGATTGTTTCCCTCTTTCATGTTTACGGAATCTTATTGGATTACAAATTCCGATTTGTTGAGAATGCAATTTATTTCCTTCATATGTATGGTAACATTAAAGAAACGTTGGTAAGTCAAATTTATTCAGAGGAGGATATGCATTTGACCCCTCTCAGGGGTAGCGATTGGTGTTTGGTTATTATCGGAAAAATTGGAACCGTTTCAAGAGCTATTGTTTCATAGATGATGCTTATCGTTCAATATTAACCCACGATTAAAAATAATTTACTTTTAAATTTCACATATAAGCTCTTTTCCGGTGGGAAAAAAAAAAAACAACCTTCAAAAATACTTATTCCCTCAAAAGTTCAATAGAGAACAGCAAAATATCGTCTGCAGGATATCAAATGCTGAAAATTTGTTTTATTTTGCTTTTTGTTGGGTGTAGTCTGTTAATTAATGAAATTGTTTTTGTTCATTATTGACACTTAATCACAGAGTTTAGGGTAAAAAATATAGGAAAACGGTCGACGAGCTGATACTTAAATAATTTCGTCTGTTGTGCGAGAACTCTAAACCTTAGAGAAACAAACTATTACAAATTTTCACAAAGTTTTTTTAATTTGACTATCGTAATAATTGGTTACGAGTGAAGCTATTCGATAGTTTGTTTGTGATTGAATAAATTTTAATCACGTTCACGTGTGTTAGAGAAATATCTGCTTCCTCCCGTATGAAGGACGGATACACAGCTAGTTACTCTAATAAGAACGAAAACATTTAATTCATTTTTCTGAAGCCTGCGTGATCTTGTAAAGTACGTTTTCTTAAATTATAAAGTATATAATTTAAGGAAACGTACGTTAGTATAGTGCGTAAGATTATTTTTGAACCCTTGAGTTCCTCTAAAACAATCTTAAGAGTTACTTCGAGATCAGTCAGTTCACATTTCTGGCGCATGTCCAACACAACGTTTTAATTAGTTCACTACCTGACAGGGCCGTAACCAGAGAGGGGGCTACTGGGGCTGAGCCCTACCTAGCCGGCTTTCAGCCCCCCCCCCCTAAGATTTTCAAAATTTTTTGTAAATTTACAGATAAATACGAAATTCTAGAAACGACTGATTTTTAACAATCGCTAAATTTTACATCATAAAAATTACGCATTGTTTTAGGAGAATTTCTCATCACAATGGCGAGATTTCTATACATACGGTTAATAATTTTGTTGCTCTTGGCTGCATGTAGCATCGGTTTTCGGATTTTTCCGAGTACACGAAACTGCCGGTTTCCTTTTAAGTTCCTTACAATTATATTTAAAATGAAAAATAAATGCACTTTTCAGTAAATTTTTATTCCAAAGTTTAATTATTAACATTTTTTATTTTACAAAGTTTATTATTATTATTATTGGATAGCATTTAATGGATTGCAAAAGGCACAATTAACTAGTAACTACGTCTGTTGAATTACTGTTGTACAAAAAATTACTCTAACCAATATCCAATACTGCATTCTCTCAAAATATCATTTGAATATTTATAATGAATGCTAAATATTTTAAAAACATGGTGTTTTTGGAAGCAAAAACAATTAAAAATATGTGCAAATTGAAAAACACCCCCCCCCCCTTCCGCCTACTAATAATTATATTTGTTCCGCCCCCCAAACTAGATTCAAAGCCCTACCTAACATTTCATCCTGGTTACGGCCCTGCTACCTGAAAGAGACAGTTACTCACCATTTCTTAGAACTTCAAAGAAAAGGGTGGATGGATACATTTACAGCAGTGAAGATGATGACAGTTCATCAAACAATCAGTTACCAGAACCGGAATTGTTTGCAAGCAACTATATCACGCCAAGCAGCCCTCAAGGATCTCTTTTTCATCCTTCTAGAACCAAACTTCGCCGTTTACATACCAGGCATGAAAGTTTTCAGTCTTTTTCAGCATCATTGATGCATTTGAGATTTAGTATTTAAATTAATTTAATGAATTTAGTTATACTGAATAGTGATATTATGAATATTAGTTAATTTAATAATGAATACATATAAAAGAATAACAAGTAATGTGTTAAATGCGTAATAATTTATTTGTTCGGTATGGTCCGCAGCAAAGTTCAGTCTTTTTAGCTGGTTCATGCTTTCATGCCTGACATACGTTGAGTCAACTTTTCGATCATACTTGTACATGCAGGCAGTTTACAATACGTGATGCTTTAAGGGGTCAGGTACCTTTGAGCGTTGAAAATCACCACGAAAATTGACCATAACTGCATTTGCAATATCTCTACAAGTAACAATACTGTAAGCTTGTATTTTTTACGAGTTATTTAGAAAGCTTTCATGAACCTTTTAGAGCTCTTGGAATAGTTCTACATATTAAATTAAATTTTGTATAATTAAAAGAATTCGAGCTCATATTTTGCTTATTGACAGTCTTGCGCGCAGCATTTCATAAAATATATATAGCACAGTAACTTAAAAAATTTAATACATAAAGAAAAATATCCTTAAATTAAAATGACGAAAAAGAATTTTGTTAGGATGCATGTAACGTTATAATTTTTGTATTTATTTGCATAATTATGCAAATGATAGTTATAAAAATTGCAATTATTCTTTTTTTAAAAGGAAAGAAGAGTCCCAGCAAAATTCTTTTTCGTCATTTTAATAATAAGCTATTTTTCTCTGTCTATAACATTTTTTAAGTTACTGTGATACATATATTTTATGAAATGCTGCGCGCAAGACTGTAAAAATTCAAAAAATAAGTTCGAATACTTTCAGTTATACAAAATTTAATTTAATATGTAGAACTATTCCAAGAGCTGTAAAAGGTTCATAAAAGCTTTCTAAATAACTGGTAAAAATTGCAAGTTTACAGAATTGTTACTTGTAGAGCTATGGCAAATGCAGTTATGGTCAATTTTCGTGGAGATTTTCAACGCTCAAAGGTACCTGACCCCTTAAACAAAATAAAATCCAGTGTCGATCCAGAATAGCTTTTTAAGGGTTCTTAGCTGAGAGAGAATGTCAATTCACAAACCGCGAAAGGATCAATCCCATGTGTGCTCCAGTTTTCAGTTTAAAAAAAATATTTCGCAAGATGAGTATAAGGCACATGTCCTGGAAAAAGATAAATCACGTAGCGCTGAGAACAAAGCTATGGAAAAGTTGATGGATAAACCCGATCACGTGGTGATATCTGTCCACGTGCTAACTGTTCTTTTAGAACCAAACTTACTTGCAGAACCTCCAGTGTCATAATCTTAATACAGTGAAACCTGCTTTTAAAGACCACCACTGGGACCAAGAAAATGTGGTCTTTAAGGAGGGTCGGTCTTTGAATTCAGGTAATACGATACATTTTGACAAAATTTTAAGCGTACTTAATTTTATCAATAGAATTGGAATTTATTTGATAATTACTTGATTATCACTGAAAAGGCTTTTACATAGATATAATATAATGAAAAGCATGTATGTACTTACTTTTTTACAATATGTAGAGAAAGATAGTGAGATTTATATATATTTTAATAAATAAAATTAGAATATGTTTAAATTAAAAAAAATGAAAAATGCAATAAAATTTTGCTTTACATGGTAGGTACTTTATTATTTTCTAAAATACTGATAACCTCATTTTTTTCTTTCAATGTCAGGAATTTTCGAGAACGTTTACTGGTTTCCATTGTTATTAAAAATGAAAAAAAAAATGAAGAAAGCAATTAATATGAAATAATATTCCTTGCGATAGCTATTGTAATTTCGTTTCTGAGAACAAATCACGTTGTTAATATAAAAACAGGCTCTGTGTTGAATCGGGGCCTTGTTGAATTTTGCGGGCTTCGCTCTCGCCAGTATCGGCATCGCTCATTGGTCGAAACAATGACGTCATTCTCGGTAGTATTTTCCTACGGGGCGCAGATTTTGTGATGACATTATTTTTCGAAGAAAGGTTTTAAAAGAAGAAATTGTGCTGACTGATTCACTATAATGTCTAAATGCATAAAACTAAATAATTTTTCTCCAAGAAGCAGTAACACAAGTAACTACGTGCATGCCGCTATTGCGTTCAGTGACTCCATGGATTATTTAGTGACTGGAAGCTCTCTTACAACTCAATTAAAAACGTGTCAACTTTCGTTTTCATCCTACCACGTGATTGCTGATCATCCGAACAACAAACTTACTCAAATAGGGAAAATAATTTTTTTTAATTTGCGGTCGCTAAAATAGGATTTTAAATAAATTCGTTTCTTATACACAGCGGTCGTTGGTCGCGTCAGGCAGGTGGTCGTTCAATAAGGAAAATAAACCATTATTTTTAATTATATGGTACTCGAGACCGCTTAGACATGGTCGACAAGACCAGGTGGTCGTTAAATACAGGGGTCGTTCAACACAGGTTTTGTATATATATATATAATGCTAATGGTCGTTTGTAAAGACAGGGTTTTCTCTATCACCACCAACTCGAATTAACTTCCCGTTGGGATGGTGAATACCCCTTGGTCTCACGGTGAAAGTAAGGGAGTTTGGTCGCGGTGGGTGGTGAAAATGTGAAAAAATATATATCAGTAGGGAAGAAAGGAGAGTTCTGCCCATGCGGTACCATGTTAATTCTGCGTTCCATGCGGTACCATGTTAATAAGTGCGTTCCCTATGCTGAACGGGGAAGGGGGCGTGGCCGGAAGGGATGTTGAGAGAGGAAGTTGACCGGATGTTGGAAGGATTGATAAGAATTTTTTTTTCCTTTTTTTCAAATAAGGGGACTTGTAATTTTTTCAGATTTTCACATATTTTACGAAGAAAGGGACTTGTAATTTTTTCAGATTGTGACATATTTTTCAAATAAGGGGACTTGGAAAAATTTTCAGACTGTGATGCATTCTCTAATGAAAATAAGGGACTTCGTTATATTTTTAAACAAATTGTACTTTATGAATTAAACCTGAAATAAAAAGTATTATTATAAAATGAGGACCCACCAGCCACCCGGTAGAACGTCTACCGCCTCATTTCAAATAAAAATTCTTACTGTGCCTTTTCCCCATCACGCTAGCCTCGCATGAATGGAGACAGGGCGTACCACAGAGGATGCGTTGTTGTTTTTGTTTCTTTAAATAATAATTAACTATGTGGAGCAAAGAAACGTACAACATCCCCAGGAGACCTACGAACTTTAATTTTAAGTTAAATAAGTAATTTTATAACAAATATTTTTCTTAACCAAGAGTTTTAATTTTAAGTTAATAATTTATTTTACAACAAATATTTTTTACCAAGTTTTAATTTTACAACAAATATTTTTTACCAAGTTTTAATTTTAAGTTATATAATTTTACAACAAATATTTTTTTAATCAAGAGTTTTAATTTTAAGTTAAATAATTTTACAACAAATATTTTTTAATCAAATGTTTTTAATTTATCAAGAAAAAAAATTTAATCAAGTGTTTTAATTTTTTGTATACCGTATTTTTGTTAAGTAGCCGTTTAACATTAAAGTAGGATATCAATACATTTAATCTACGGTTAGGGAAGTAAGAAAATTATACCATAGAAAGATTTTCCAAATAATGATATAGTCTTATATTCTATTGCGAGAAAATCACTTTAACCATATATCCCCCAAAACTCAAGTTTTTGTATACGAAATGTATGAATACTCAAAGTATATATACGTGAATACGCGTTAGAACCCCTTAGAAAGTCCTCCTACCAAGGCACCCCTCATCCTAGGCAGATACCCCGCGTGCAGGTTTGCTTAAAACACAAATAAACAAAGATTTTTTCTTACCAACACATTTTTGATAAATTTTAGACAGCGATTATACTAGTTTATATTTTCTATAGATCAATTAGAGAAAAAATGGCATTTTTATTAATCCTACAAAACATTTTTACTGTATATCCCAAGTAGAGTAACTTAATTTATAGAATTTCAACACGATAAGAGTTAGATTGTTTATGTGCAAAACTAATTTCAGTTTGACTATGAAAGCATCGTTTTATACATGAATCAACCTTTTTAGAGGTCTTTTATTGGTGCACTTAGCCTATTTTATAGAAAGGTGAGTTTAACTAGCACAAACTTTTAGACTAGATAGTACTATTGTTAGAAAGTTGAACTATTGGAAATAAAAATTGAAGACCCGTTTTAGCACAGTTGTAGGCATGTACATAAAATATCTTTCAACTACTTAGATAGTTTAAATCGCAAATCATTACTTGAACTAAAAAATACAAGGTTTTTACTTACGTGAAGGGACATCATGTTAAATCTGCTTCGGCCGAACTTCTTGCCCCAACATCTATACGGCTAGCAAGTACGGAAAATAGAGTAATGATTTAAAATACATTAACTCTAAGTTCCGTCCCAGCTGACCGATATCAAAACATTACTTCTTTTTATCCTCATATGCTGAAATATGTATATTATTTTGACACTAAAAACAAAATAACACATTTGAAGATATTAAACGCTTTAAAAGTAATTTTTTTCTTATAACAATTTACCAGATTCACAATACTATTTTATGTAGGATAAAATTAGTTAGCAATCGAAAATTTAATCTTAATTAGAATTTACTGAAATACAGATACCATACAGACTTTATTTTCTATTAGGAGAAATCCCTCAAACCCCAGTTTTTGTATACAAACTGCATGAATACTTCTACCGATAATGCCTATTGCTATTAGTTACACTGGATTACCCACTTAAAATTTTGCAAAACACCAAAATACAGGAAAACATGCATTAATAATAACAAAAAAATCATACTTAAAACTACAACACATCAAAAGTGCAAACTATAATTACCACATAATTATTTTCAATTAAAGCACATTGAAAAAATGTAAGAAAGAGCTAATATGCTTGAAGCCTTAAGTATATCAGGCAAATCAAATTAGAATTAAGGTATCAACTTATATGTAACTAAAATAATAGATAATGTTACACTTACCCTGTACTTGTACACGCGAAATAATAATAATAATAAAAATACTTAAATAATTCGCAAATATATCCAGTGCAGAAACATCCACGCTGTAAGGTGCTAGTACAACTGAACTGATAAGATAAGGCACAGATAAGGAATGTCTACACGTGACGTGCGGAAGTGCGTTCATATCGGAAAACCATAACACTGGGCTAGTTTACAAATACGATAAGACCGAGGAGTTAGGGGAATACAGCACAGAATTGGGGACACGTGTTTCATGCTACGTTCAAAAATGGGGACTTATGGATTAAGATCATGTTAGATTAAACCCATTTCAATAAAAATCTATCCTTTTTGTAAACATGGGCATTATATCCTAAATTAAAATATCAAAGTTAAGCCACAACGATTAATATATTTTACGTAGTTTATGAAAATAATGAATCATTAATTAATTTTTGTGAAACAATTAGCAAAGATCATTGTACTAAAGCAAATTATTTTTGTTAAATTTTGATAAATAACAGTAATAAATTATAGGCATTGCAGATGAATGAGTGTTCACGTATAAAATAGGTATTTACTATTGAAAAACAGGATCTAATTTTAAGAAATGCATTGGAATTTTATATAGGATATCTATTGAACACGTATTAAATACGTTATGATTATTCTAATATGAAAAACAGGGTTAAGATTCTTTACTTGCGATGAAAGGCAGTCAATTTTTATATACTTAAATTTTACATAGACATCCTTTTAATAAATTCATAAACTAAAAAAATTTTTACAATAATAAACTAAAATATTTATTTAATAAAGTCATAAACTAAAATTATTAATGAAAACTTGCTATTAAATTAAACTTATTACTCTAAAAGATAGCTAATCACAACATATATCAGAAAAAATATAAGCAATTATAATACCTGAAAAATACCGGACAACATTCTTGTTGCATGCGGACTAAACATCGGTCTGCTCGGCTAAAGAATTCTTAGGTACCCGTTGCAGGAGACCTTACCTACGCCCAACCTACAAACTCTACAAATTTAACGGCAACTGGTTTTCTCTTATCAGGTATCACAGATCAGATAAGAGATAAGGAAGTGACATGCGCAGAAGACACGTGATAGTGACGTGTGCAAATCTGTGATGATTGAATATCCGCTAGGTTCGTTGGCAGGATGTACATTGAGTGGCAACTCTCTGTAACAGGCTAAGACAAGTTAGATGATGCAATATCTACTGGGTTGAGAAAGTTTTAAGGTAGAGGGCGCTTGGGTAATCACGTGATTTTTTTAAAGAACCAGAATAGAGACATTTTAGTTAGATAAAGTGGCCAGGTGTGTGTTGCGAGACTCCCTTTGCACTGTGTGCGCCTATACTTAAGACGTGTGTTTTAATTGATTTTTCGCCGAGTTTCAAAAATGTCTTTGCTTGAATCGATCGAAAATAACTTTAACATTGAATACACTCCCAAGTTTTATACTCAAAGTGATGCCGATGTGTTGCTGCAAGAAATAATACAATTGCCGTTAGATGTAAAGCCTCTGCAAAGTATTGAAAAGGAAATTTCCCCCGAGTTTCGTACTGAAAGTGATGTTGATGTGCTACAGCAAGAATTGTTTCAATTACCCCTGCAAAGTAGTGAAAAGAAAATTTTCTCGACCCGTAAAGTAATTACTTTTGCTGATGAAGGAATCAATTACAGTTTACCTGGAGCAACAGTCTCTGTTTACTCTTGGATACCCATTTTGCAAAAAATACGTGAAGATCTACAGAAAGTGACAAATTATGAATTTAATATGGTGCAAGTGAACTTTGGCTCTGAAGAACAACCTAAAATTGAAGACGGTAACTACGAAGATTTTAATCTGGACCTATCATCAGGTGTATGCATTCTAAGTTTTGGATCTAAACGAACTTTGGATTTTAAACCAGCGAACTGTGAAACCACTACCATTAAATTAGAACATGGTTCAATATGTAAGATATATCCCCCAACCAACAAACTTTTAACGCATGGTATTCCTTCTGAACCTTATGCGACAGACCCGCACATTAACCTTACATTTGCCAAAATGTACATTTATGAGCCTTCCCCGAAAAGGGCAAAGTTGGACAATTGGACGGACGATCTTTACCATAGCTTATATGCTTCTGTAAATAGTACATGGCACTTGGAAAGACTTATCTACGTTTCACTTCACGATGAAAGAACTGACTTGAAGATTCATATTAGACAATTTATTCAGAATGCCCAATTAGACTATATACCAACCGGTCAGGGAGTCGTGATGAACCCTTCCACATGGATCGAATTTATTGTAAAACTATTAGATTTTAATATAGGTCATAGCAATAGCTCTTTTATTTGTAATAATCAATTATCTGTATTTAATGATGATGGAAAATGCATCTTACAACAAATTTACAAAACCGGAGATTCATTCACGTTAAATCCAATTTCCTTAACACTTTTAAATGATCAAGTAAAAAAACTTTGCGAAATGAGAAATGAAATATTGGAATGCATTTTAAAAACGCTATATACGACGACCCTACCCCATTTAATTTTAAAATTAAAGCCGCAAAAATGTAACCGCGAACCCCATTGTACTTATGATGAGGCTAAACAACAATTAATGGATATAGTACATCAGGAAATTTTAAAAAACATATGCCGGGTTCAGGATCATTCTTCGCAAAGGATACATGCTTGCTCGAATAGAACACATGTTGATGAGAGAGAGGGTCTTATAAGTAGTAAAGCATGGTTT
The DNA here is from genome assembly GCA_038373885.1 of Cheiracanthium punctorium. Classification (NCBI taxonomy): domain Eukaryota; kingdom Metazoa; phylum Arthropoda; class Arachnida; order Araneae; family Cheiracanthiidae; genus Cheiracanthium; species Cheiracanthium punctorium. The sequence goes on along the minus strand of JAWZYV010012717.1, from coordinate 49,451 downwards.
ACGGTTGACATGCCATATATTGCAAGAGAGATATGCGAGAACAAATGTACTTGTCATTATGACGGAGAATTTTTTTCAAACATTTTCATTGAAGACTATATGAAGTATCTTCAAAATGTGCTATTTAATACATTTTTTCAACCGTTTTCAGATTTTGCTAATTCCAAGGATGAGAAAACATGTGTACTTATGTGATGTTATTGGTGTATAACTAGTATTGCGATTGTAAAAAATATATTAAAACCATTGTGATTATGTAGAAAAGGTATGCTTGCTTCTACAACAGTAAGATTTTACTCACTTGTGCATGCTTAGTTATAGAATACTCATTGAAAAGTTATTATATTCTTAATTGTGTAAATAGTTTGTGTAATTTAAAATATATTTTTGTAAATAAATAAGTTTAAATACGAAAACTTTTCTGTGTTTTCTTTATGTGTACGTGTGTGTTGATTACTTGCAAAATAAAAACCTATAAAATTTTACTGCAGCAAAAAGTGGTAAAGGTAGACATGTTTTAAGATTCTCGTGTTATACTTATCTTTTTTATACACTGCAAGGTAAAAAGTTACAAATTTAACAAAATTTATTGAAGCATGTATTATGGATCATGAATCTAACTACACAGAAATAAAATGTTCTGATTAAAATCATAAACTTAAGTGTGATAGGTAAAACTGCGTTACCTGAGAATTCACAAAGTACTAATTTTTTTTAAATGAACTTAGCTAAAAAAGTTTTTCTGCATAATTTTATAACTTAACTGTTTTTGAAAAACCTGTAAAATCGATTAAGTAAGATAAAGAAACTTAGTATTTTTAAATAAAGATTTTTTGAGGTGTTCTTTAATGTAAAGATCTTACCACATTTTACTTGAAGTAACAGAATATTTTAAATCAGACACTATGTTTTTAAAACATCAGAGTATTAACTTAGCATATTTTTGTAATTTTTATTAAGTAATGGGCTTGAATATTTTTATGAGAAATATAAACTAAGTGCACATGTTACACATTTTAGTGATTAAGATGGTTATGCTTACAAATTTTAAATAAATATGCTCTTACTTTTATACATGTTACTTGTTCAATGAATAATTCAATGTTTCTAAAAAGACAATTTCACATATCTAGCACTTCAGGAAAAATGTATCAAGTTCGTAACATTCTAAAAATACCAAAGTTCGTCACTTCTATAAAATTTTCAAAGTACAGATATGTTAGTTTATTTCAAGAACATATTCAACGACTTATCAGAACATAAAATATACCAATGTGCAAAACTTCTAAAAGAAAAAATTACAACTTACAATCTATTAATGCAGTTTACTAAGTATTTTGTAAAACCCTTTACTTGATAATTCTGAAAAATAGTCCAAGTCCCTCACTTTGTACAGACATAAATTATATTACTTTTAATTAGTTAAGGTTTACATAAAGATAAGTTTATACATCTATGCTAAAATAGCTGATCATTTCTGTACCACATTTAAATCCATTTTATCAAAAACATGTTAAGCATACTACTTCTACGAAATTTACAAAGTTCTATTAGCTAAGTTCCTTTCGAGAAATAATTTCATAACTTACGAGAACTCATAAACGTATACAAATCAAAAGTATACTTAGTTTGAACAAGTAACATGTATAAAAGTAAGAGCATATTTATTTAAAATTTGTAAGCATAACCATCTGAATCACTAAAATGTGTAACATGTGCACTTAGTTGATATTTCTCATAAAAATATTCAAGCCCATTACTTAATAAGAATTACAAAAATATGCTAAGTTAATACTCTGATGTTTTAAAAACATAGTGTCTGATTTAAAATATTCCGTTACTTCAAGTAAAATGTGGTAAGATCTTTACATTAAAGAACACCTCAAAAAATCTTTATTTAAAAATACTAAGTTTCTTTATCTTACTTAATCGATTTTACAGGTTTTTCAAAAACAGTTAAGTTATAAAATTATGCAGAAAAACTTTTTTAGCTAAGTTCATTAAAAAAAAATTAGTACTTTGTGAATTCTCAGGTAACGCAGTTTTACCTATCACACTTAAGTTTATGATTTTAATCAGAACATTTTATTTCTGTGTAGTTAGATTCATGATCCATAATACATGCTTCAATAAATTTTGTTAAATTTGTAACTTTTTACCTTGCAGTGTATAAAAAAGATAAGTATAACACGAGAATCTTAAAACATGTCTACCTTTACCACTTTTTGCTGCAGTAAAATTTTATAGGTTTTTATTTTGCAAATAATGAACACACACGTACACATAAGGAAAACACAAAAAAGTTTTCGTATTTAAACTTATTTATTTACAAAAATATATTTTAAATTACACAAACTATTTACACAATTAAGAAAATAATAACTTTTCAATGAGTATTCTATAACTAAGCATGCACAAGTGAGTAAAATCTTACTGTTGTAGAAGCAAGCATACCTTTTCTACATAATCACAATGGTTTTAATATATTTTTTACAATCGCAATACTAGTTATACACCAATAACATCACATAAGTACACATGCTTTCTCATCCTTGGAATTAGCAGAATCTGAAAACGGTTGAAAAAATGTATTAAATAGCACATTTTGAAGATACTTCATATAGTCTTCAATGAAAATGTTTGAAAAAAATTCTCCGTCATAATGACAAGTACATTTGTTCTCGCATATCTCTCTTGCAATATATGGCATGTCAACCGTAAACCATGCTTTACTACTTATAAGACCATCTCTCTCATCAATTTGTAAGTTGGCTATTTTTTAAAAAAAAGCATACCATGGTTTAAAAAAATTAGCGATTTTACGCTTCTATGCGATATCTATTAAGGTGCATTTATTTAAAATGTGTGTCCTATTTAAAAAAGTTTAACAAAATATTTATAAGTATGCATACTTGTAAAAAACGGATATCATGGTTTAAAAAAAATTTTTTGGTGTTGATATGATTGATTTTTTATTGAATATATTCTAAGGTATGATTTTTCTAGAGTTATGATTGTTTTTTTTTTTTTTTACTGTGTATTTTATGTTAAAAAGTATGGTAAGTCTTTATTCTATTTTACGAGTGCTAAGTCTAAGGTACAAAATAGGTTTTTAATGAGTCTAGGGTACAATCAATACATAGGTTAGGGTATTTTTATAGTAGGTGTGTCTAAAAGAATTTTTAAGTAGTTGCCTAGAATAAGTATTCTAAAGTCGCATTTTTGGATCTTTTATAGATCTGCGAGCAGTGTGGAAAGACTTGTGCAGAGGCAATCACTGACTCGCCATATGAAGATCCATGCTGGGATTAAACCCTTTGAATGTGAAGTTTGCCAGAAAAGCTTTGCCAGAAAATGTGATTTAAATCGCCATTTACAAATACACTCTAGAGGATTTAGGTGTAGCGAGTGCCCACTTCAATTTTCACTAAAAACTGAACTCCAGGAGCATATCCGCGTAAGCCATAAGAAAAGAAAGGCAGGTCCATCCACTTCCAATTCAAAGCGGGCGAAGAAAAATAGTAGAGTTCTCGATGTTTTTAACAAGCACGCGATAGAGCCAACTGAAGAAAACGAGGGGGACATTAAACTGTTTTTTGAGGAAGCGTCTCCAAAAATGCATCAATATTTGCATGAGGAACTAGAAGAGAACGCCGTGAAGTGGTATGCCGTGTTGAATGTTAAGATGTTGCGCATGACACAAGATGGGGAGGAGGAGGTCATTACCACTCATTTTCGATCCAAATGCTTAATTGATCTTATTCCCCAAACTATCCAAGAACACATTGAAGAGGCTCAGGAAAAAATCGAAAATTCATTTGAAGAGTTTACCCAGCGGGGTTCAGGTTGGGTGCTGGAAAAAGTAATTAATTTAGAAATTTTCTGCGCTGTCTACCAGCCTTTAGCCGCGAGTAGTTACATGCCACTTCCCAAACAATTAGTTGATAAGAAGGCAATAGTAAATATAAAAAATGAAGATCAAAAGTGCTTGGTATGGTGCCTTTTAGCTCATATGATGAATATTGATCGAAAAGATTATCCTGAGCGAATGTATCATTACGAAGCTTTTGAAAATGAAATCAAGATGGGAAATGTACAGTTTCCTGTACCTGTTTGCAAGATACCCATCATTGAAAAACTCAATAATTTGCGAATTAACGTATACGGATACGAGGATAAGGTCTTCCCGCTACACATTTCCAAGCAATCTAATGAAGAGTGCATTAATTTATTATTGACCACCAATGAGGAAAGCCATCATTATTGTTTGATACGTAATATGAGCAGACTGCTGGGAGATCTCACACATCATAACGGTCAAAGATTTTATTGCGAACGATGCTTGCATCGGTTTTCAGAAGAGAGGTTGTTACAGGATCACCTACCCTATTGCAATGATCATCCCCCGCAATGTATTAAGATGCCCCAGCCAGAAGAAAGTATTATGGAGTTTACGCAATTCCAGTATCAACATCCTCTTCCTTATGTTATCTATGCTGATTTTGAGTCCCTGTTACTCCCTATCTCCACCGCACAACCTAGTGAGAAAAAATCCTGTACTACAAAAGTCAACTTACATAAAGCTTGTGGATATGCTTATATTATCGTAGGCCCAGATGGCAAATCATACAAGCCCATTCAGTATTATAGAGGGGAAAATGCTGTCGACCACTTTTTAGAGAACCTGATTTTAGAAAAAGAGGAGTTGGCAAATATTTTAACAAAAATTGTTCCTATTTGTATGTCTCCTCAAGACGAACATTTATTCAGAATTGCTACACACTGCACCCTCTGTAAAATGTTTCTGGGCAATGATCGTGTAAGGGATCACGATCACCTTACCGGTCGCTACAGAGGGGCTTTACATAATCAGTGCAATTTGAAGTATCGTTTGCAGAAGAAAATTCCCATTGTATTTCACAATTTGAAGCAATATGATGGGCATCTGTTAATGCAAGGATTGGGTAAAATTAAAAATCATAAAATTGATGTTATCGCTACTAACATGGAGAAATATATTTCCTTTTCACTGAGTAGTGAGCATAACAAGATGCGGGTTTCACTTCAATTCATCGACAGCTTTCAATTTATGAGTACTTCACTGGAAAAGTTAGTGGCAAATTTGGATAGAAATAAGTTTAAGATCCTCGAAGAAAACATTTCGTCCAATATAGACTTGCTCCTTCGTAAAGGAGTCTATCCTTACGAATACATGTCTTCTTTTGCAAAATTTGATGAAGCATCACTACCACCTAAATCCGCATTTTATAGCTCTTTATCCGATCAGAACATTACCGATGAAGAGTATGCGCATGCTCAAGCAGTCTGGCAAGCCTTTAACATTCAGAATCTGGGAGAGTACCACGACTTGTATGTTAAAAGTGACGTGCTTCAGTTGGCGGATGTTTTTCAAAATTTCAGGAGTCTTTGTAGCACATATTATGAGTTGGATTGTACTCATGTTATGACAGCACCAGGTTTAGCATGGCATGCGTGTTTGAAAATGACACAGCAATCTCTAGAACTATTTACGGATATTAATATGTACCTATTTATAGAGCGAGGAATCCGAGGAGGTATCGCCATGATAAGCAAGCGATATGCGGAAGCGAATAATAAGTACATGAAGACATATGATCCTTCAAAGCCTAGTTCTTACATAACTTACCTCGATGCAAATAATTTGTACGGCTTCGCAATGTCGCAACCTCTACCCTGCGGACACTTTGAATGGGTCCAACCAGAAAATGTAACTGAAGATTGGATTTTGTCTATTCCCGATATGAGTGATGAAGGTTACATCCTAGAAGTGGACTTGGAGTACCCTCAAGAGTTACACGAAGCACACAATGACTACCCCTTAGCTCCCGAAAAAATTAAAATTGAAAAAAATATGCTCTCATCATCCACCCTACAGTTAATCAAAGATGCTCCCTATACATCCACAGAGAAGTTAGTTCCCAATTTAAATAATAAAACACAATACATTATTTACTATAGGAACTTAAAGCTGTATTTATCTTTGGGTATGAAGTTGATAAAAGTTCATAAAGTGCTCAAATTTCATCAAACAACCTGGCTCAAGTCGTACATAGACTTCAACACCGATAAAAGAAAACAAGCCACTTCATCGTTCGAAAAAGACTTCTTTAAACTCATGAACAACTCGGTTTATGGAAAGACGATGGAAAATATAAGAAATCGTGTTGATATTGAATTAGTAAACAATGAAAAAAGAGCCAAGAAACTAGTCGCATCACCCTCCTTTCACGCCCAAAGAATCTTTAGTGACGATTTAGTGGGGGTAGAACGTGTCCGAAAAAATATTACACTAAATAAGCCTTTATATGCAGGTTTTGTAATTCTAGAATTATCCAAGCTGCATATGTACAATTTTCACTACAACATCATAAAGAAGCAATATGGAAATAAGGCATCTCTCTTATTCACGGATACAGATTCCCTCACCTATCACATTTATACAGAAGATATTTATCAAGACATGAAGCAGCATCTAAATATATACGATACATCTGAATACCCACCTGACCACCCCCTCTATAGTACAGCAAACAAAAAGAAAATTGGCTGTTTTAAGGACGAACTTAACGGTATGCCAGCAGTAGAGTTCGTAGGATTGCGTGCTAAAATGTATTCCATATTAACGGAAAAATACGAAAAGAAAACAGCCAAAGGAGTCTCTTCGTCTGTGATCAAGAAAAAACTGAAGCATCTGCACTATAAAGAGGCCCTCTTCAAATCAAGATTTACGCGGGAGATTCAACACCGCATTGGGAGTGAATATCACAAAATATACACACTTCAGCAAAATAAAGTGGCATTATCTCCCATCGATGATAAAAGATATGTGCAAGAAGACGGAGTGCACACCTTAGCACATGGGCACTACAACATTTAAAAAAAAAAAAAAGATATAGGTGGTAGAACTTTTACCAAGCTAAAAAAAATATGCATAGTAGTACACTGTGTGGAGATTTCTTTTGTTTGTAGGCCTCCTGGGGATGTTGTACGTTTCTTTGCTCCACATAGTTAATTATTATTATTTAAAGAAACAAAAACAACAACGCGTCTGCTGTGCTACGCCCTGTCTCCATTTATGCGAGGCTAGCGTGACGTGGAAAAGCATAGTAAAAATTTATATTTGAAATGAGGCGGTAGACGTTCTACCGGGCGGCTGGTGGGTCCTCATTTTTATAATAATATTTTTTATTTCAGGTTTAATTCATAAAGTACAATTTGTTTAAAAATATAACGAAGTCCCTTATTTTCATTAGAGAATGCATCACAGTCTGAAAATTTTTCCAAGTCCCCTTATTTGAAAAATATGTCACAATCTGAAAAAATTACAAGTCCCCTTATTTGTAAAATATGTGAAAATCTGAAACAATTACAAGTCCCCTTATTTGAAAAAAAGGAAAAAAAAATTCTTATCAACTTTTCCAACATCCGGTCAACTTCCTCTCTCAACATCCCTTCCGGCCACGCCCCCCTTCCCCGCTCAGCATAGGGAACGCACTTAAGCGACGTACCGCAGAATTAACATGGTACCGCATGGGCAGAACTCTCCTTTCTTCCCTACTTATATCTGTCCTTTTCTAACTCATAAAACGAAAGATACAAATAAATTACCTCTATTGGCCTTCAAAGTAATCGCATTTGTACACAACACACTTTTGACAACGTTCATAAAGCTTCTGAAAACTGTCAGAAAATGCCTCTTTCGGAATCGATCGCAGAACGGATGTCACACGTCCTTCTATGGCCGACACGTCCGCAAAACGGGGCCCTTTTAGGACCTCCTTCATGCGGGGAAACAGAAAGAAGTCCGCAGGCGCCAGATCAGGGGAGTACGGTGGATGATCGAGAACAGTTACGCCACGCTGAGCCAAGAATTGGCGCATGTGGATTAGAGTGAGCAGGCGCGTTATCGTGCAGCAGGAACCACTGCCCAGTCCTGCTCAACGTCCCGTTCACTTGCATCAACATTCTATGTGTCTCCGTAGCCGTTTTTCCCAATTTGTAACAGAACCTGATGTTCACTCGTTGCTCCACTGCACGGTGACACTACCTCTCACACTGACTACGTTCGACTGCCCATAGCGGGTTTTCCCATGACAACCACGAGGCTTCCTGCTGGGTGGTGCTCCTTGACATGTCTCTGGATCGTCATGTGCAAGCGCGTGCGCGTAGCACATGTTGCCGTTGAGATATCGGATCATTCACCGGACTTTTTAAGGCCTTATTACACGAAGGAATTTTCGTGCGATTTGGTTGCTGCAGCCAGTTGCAGAAACCTCTTTCCTGGAAATTTCCCTCAGTTACCTAGGGAACAGTCAACTCCAACTTTTTCGTTCAGAGGCGAAAAAATTGCAGGTTGCTGGAAATCCAGCCAATCGTAATGCTTCCTATTTCTACGTCACAACACAAGATGGCGGAAGAGTCAGCGTCAGCCATACCGTTCGTAGTGAAAGGGATGAGCGTGTGCGAAAACAAAAAGTCAGTGAAATGGAATATCGACATGGAAATTGATTTGATTGAAGAAAAGAAAAGTAAGTATCAATCCAATCCGAAGATACACGAGGTATAATCAACCAGCGATATGCTATTTATAATTACATGCTCTAGCAACCGCCAATTTGGTGAATGTCTGCAGGATATCGACAGATCAGGGAAATCATGGAAAAATCAGGGTACTTTATCGATCTGGAAAAATCATGGAAATATCAGGGAATTTTGCAAAAATATTTAAAAATCAGGGAACTTAAGTTTTTGCCTCGTGAACTAGATCAGTTTTAATTGTCAATCTGATGCGCGGCTCCGTTCTGGATCACACGATACTCAACTGATGCACAGATACAGAGATTTTACGAATTCGAAACCAGAATACAGGTCATACGAGAACATAGAAATAGAAATCCAAGACTCAAGTGATGTAGGCACTATCACTATACGAATCCGAAAAAGCGCATGTATTCGGACTCGTTCTAAGATGCGGATCATACAAGAAACCGGATATGCGAATCATATCGGAATCAATTTCGCATGTGAATTGTTTCCTGAATAAAGTCATGGGTAAAATGAATGGTTAAAGATGATTTAAGTCTTCTACTGCACCGTTGTGTTTTTTAGTGATGGGACATTTGAGTGATGCCTGCTAAGCTCCCCGCAAGACGATTTTTTTTATAGATAGTGCTCATTTTTAAGACCTTTTTACATATTTTTTAAAATTTCAAACGATACATTGATTGAAATAAAATAAGTTGACTAGGTGGCCAGTTTATTTTGATCAGTCATCCTTACGCTTAAAATTGAACACTATCTTTATAAAACGAGGAAACTTTCTGCTACATATTGTCTTTTAGTGTTCGACTAAATTTTATGTTTGGATTTATGAAACTGAGCTACAATTTTATTCATATTAAGCATTTTTGTGGTTTTCTATTATCTATTTCCGTATATGAAGCATTCGCCTGTTCGTGCATGATACACAATGGTGATTTACATGAAAGATTAAGGTATGTTATGTATATAATTAGTTCTGGAAATTTGATAAAGATAGTCATTGGAAATCAGGGAACTTTTTTTCTCAATTTCTGTAGCCACCCTGTTCTGGCGTTTGTGAGCACAGCAGGGTTTGTTTACTATGGCAACCCTGCGTGCTCATCTGCGCTCACTGACTTGCTGAAACTGGTTTCAGCAACAAATGAATTGCTGCAACTGGTTTCAGCAACCAGATTTACTCTAAATTTTGTCCGTGTAATAAGGCCTTTAGACACACCTCGTATAACTTTAATTCAAATTAGTTTTCATCAATCTGATTCATGTAAAATTTTACATATCTCAAAGTTACACTTTTCTCATGCCAATATCTCAAAATTATACTTCTTGCACATAGCAGATATTCGTGTTTGACAACGACGATATCTCAGTTTAAAAAATTTTACTTCACTTAATACCTGAAAAGTTTGTCGTTTCAAAATAAAAAATTTTAATGTATGTTTTCTTTTTAATAGATATTACTTCTGTACAGAATCCGAAAGATAATAATTGCCAAGTGTTCATGCCAAAAGTATTGTCAACCCTGCTTCAGAATTCCTATCTTGAAACAGTTTTTCTTCTTATTCACAACCAACAATATACAACACTGACCAACAATATACTGCTGACATGCAACAGCTTAAGGCTAACTTTTTAAAAAATTTGTAAGACACTAGCTCATATACTTTTAAAAAATCCTGTCTTCAAGAGCTCAAATTAATTTTTCTCCGATTCCACTTTGTTGAAAGCTGAAAATTAAAATGGAAAAACAATGCGTCAAGTGTGAACAGAGTGCTGGAGTATCTTCCCAAAACCAAAATCTGAACATTTGTGCTGACTCTTTGGGAGAACATCCTATGTACAATGCATGTCATAAAGGGTTTTCCGTGGTGGCATGTTCAAAGAACCATGTCCTTACTCGCGCTGGAAAAAAACTTTACGATTGCAATGTGTGTCACAAAACATTCTCTCAACAGAAAAATTTGAGTCGACATCTCAGCATACACACTGGAGAAAAGCTATATGTTTGCAATGTGTGTGAGAAAGCATTCACTCAACAAAGTAGCTCGAGTTATCACCTCGGTGTTCACACAAGTGAGGAACAGTACGTTTGCGATGTGTGTAGCCAAGCATTCATTCTTCAGGGTAGCTTGAGTAAACACCTCCGCATACACGCAGGAGAGAAGCCTCATGTTTGCGGTACGTGTCAAAGAGCATTCTCTCGGAAGAGTTCCTTGAATCGACATCTTCACATTCACACGGATGAGAAGCCCTATGTTTGTGACACATGTCATAAATCATTTAAACATCAGAGTGAGTTGAATAAACACCTGCGTCTACACACGGGAGAGAGGCCTTATGTTTGCTATGTGTGCCAGAAAGCATTCACTCGACAGGGTTGTTTGGGGGATCACCTACGTATACACACCGGGGAGAAGCCCCATGTTTGCGATATGTGTCATAAAACATTCACCCAGAAGAGTACGTTGAATAAACACCTCCGCGTACACTCGGGAGAGAAGCCTTATGTTTGCAATATTTGTCATAAAACATTCACCCAGAACAGTACGTTGAATACACACCTCCGCATGCACACAGGAGCGAAGCCCTATACTTGCGAAGTGTGCCGTAAAGCATTCGCTCTAAAGAGTGACTTGAGTAAACACCTCCGCATACACACAGGAGAGAAGCCGTATGTTTGTGATCTGTGTCAGAAAGCATTCACTCAGCAGATTCACTTGAATGAACACGTCCGCATACACACGGGAGAGAAGCCCCATGTTTGTGATCTGTGTCAGAAAGCATTTATGCGGAAATATTCTTTGAATCGTCACTTATGCATTTACACAGGATGAAAAGTAACGTGTTTGTATTGTATGCCCGTACACATTTATTGGGATGAGTTGAATGCTCACATCATTTCCCATTTGGGGCAAACGCTTTACTCTTATTCATGTGTGTCAACCAGGAGCCTTATGTTCATGATTTATGTCAAAAAGCAGTTACTCGAAAGAGCAACTATTTCCACTTTAATCAAAATTTTCTTTTGTGTGTTTCTTTATTAAATAAAGATGGACCGAAATATGTTATTTAATTCTTATTTGTAACTATCTTTACAAGGCCCTAGTTTTTTCATTAAGTGTTACCACTAAAGATTAGTTTTCCCCAACCTGAGGAAGTATCTTTCCATCCTTTTCTGCTCAGGCAATGATTACTCAGTTTATAATTTTAGAAAGAAAACTAGTCTTGTACCTAACTCCATGGCACTAGGTACAAGAGGCAATTTCACACAAAATGTCTTCTACTGAAAAAACCTCATGGAGTGAGGGCTTATTAATATCTAATTTAATACTTAATGTCACCAATAAGATTATGTAACTATAATATTTGATTACTTAATTCGGCATTATAACAGCTCTGTTTGCAAACAAAATTCATAATTATGATGTGCGTTGCAAGTCTATTTTCTTACACAAGTAAAGTCAGAAATGTTCGCTCGGTTAGATTACCAAGGGGTGTTGTCACCTTTAAGGTGGTTAACCGCAAAAAGGCGTTTAGGGATGGACGAACTAATTGGCTCAATGTATCTGTAGGATTTCCCCCCCCCCATTCCTGTCGTACATAATCTTTCAACTGTTGTATATTACGAAGACGCTATTGCGCCATTTTCCTCTTAAGAATTCTCCAAATATTCTTTATAGGAGAGGGATACGGACTTGCTGCCAGGGTTGTTATGATTTTGCCCAACTCGAAAAAACCCGGATGGGTTTACTTGAAAAAACCCAAGGAAAATCCCAACTAGGTTTTTTTCAAAATTTCAATTTTAATTACGTAGATAAATATCTCTTAATATCAATACACCACTTGTAAAGTTTATAAACAGCTCCCTACCTCACCCCACACCACCATTACCTAAGGGGGAAAAAATCAGAAAGATTTCACATAGGCATAAAAACTTTCTAGGGAAAATTTTTATGCCAATCTGTATTAAAATGAACAAGGATTTTTTAACCATGAAAATCATTAGTTTAAAAAGTTCTAATTAAGCACTAGTACATCACTGTTAAAATTATTACTAATAGTCAATTTATCTAAAAGCAAACCATGATTGTGGTTGTTATTGATTTATACGTTTCTTCATGCATGATAAATAATTGTAATTAATTATTACTATTTATTTAAACATTTTTTTTATTTATAATTGATTTTTGTAACCAATTAGTTGTTTTAAGTTATATTTAGTAATAAGCAAAAAAAAAAAAAAAATTCAAATATTTTGAAACTCCATCCCTTCTTCTGAAAAAAACCTGATAAAAACCCCAATACCCAGTGGTTTGGGTTCTTTCTGGAAAAAACCCGGGTTTTTAACAGCCCTGCTTGCTGCTGGCCACTCGTACACGTTCCGCGCGTAGCCATGTTTTTGTTCGCTTTGCCTGAGGCCTTGCGTTATCTTGAGAGAGATTCTGTTTTCTGCCAGACAATCGTTGCACTGATGGTCGTGGATTCATGTCAAGAACGCGTATATAGTTTTGAAGCGTCATTGTAACAGTACAAAAATGCAAATTGTGAACCCCTTCTCTGCCAAGCAGACTTGCACCATCGCCGCCTTTACCTTTTAACGCGCGGTGTCCTCGAGGTGAGGTCACAAAACTGTGACATTTTGACCGTTTGGATCACGAAGAATAACTTTGATTTCAATAAAATACTGAGAAAGTTGGACGAGAATCTTATATCGTAAAACGCGCACGCAGATGGCGGCAGATTCTTGAAGACCACGTCAGACCATGCACAAGCTCTCCCCGACCAATCCGTAACCAGAATAAAGACTGTCTTCACATCCGTAACCAGAATAAAGACTGTCAAGTATGGCATTTCATGACATTACGTCAAATTCACGTCACTTTATAAAGCACGAGAAAGAATTATTTCGAAATGTATCTCTTATTTTAAAATCGCTAATACGATCGCGTGGATAACAGAAGTTTAAAATTACAGATGATGCGTTTTTCCGATCTATATATAAAAAAGTGTAAAATGTTAGTTTGTTTGTTGATCGCGTTGATCCGAGATGGATGACCATAGGCCAGTGGCGGCTCATGGGTTATTTAAATGGAGGTTCACAAAATTAATTTCGAAAATTAAATATGCAGATACGACGCACCTTACAAGTTAAACTATATTTGCAATTAAAGGAAAACAATGCACGCAACTGAATGAAAACAAGTCATCTTTGATCTTACATTTCGTCGCTAAGATAAATTTTAGCAAAAATAGTATCTTGATTTTTTTTTCAAAGGATGACATTAAAAAATGTCATTGCTGTAGCTCCGAAACATTTATTGGACTCCCATCTTAATTATTTACACTAGTTCGTAAAAAATACTGTAGTGAAAAATCATAAAAATTAAGAAAATAATAATATGAAAAAAATTGGATTAACTAACCGAACACAATAAGCCAAGAGAGAATCCAGAGGAGATAACGGCAAAAAAATCTGCTGTGAGAACAATAAAATTTTGCGAACGAAAGCGCCTCGCTTTCCCCGCAACTCTATCTCACTCTCTCGGCGTCTTTCCTCAAAGACCGGTTGAAAGGGCCACTCGGACCGATCGCACGTGCGAGGGACGAAAGACTATGCTGTAGTAACCTACGATACAGTGCGTTAGCTATAATAAACGCGTTTAATAATAGTGGGGGATGGGGGAGAGTAAAACTCGTGTTTTAAATTCACAAAAATCTAGACGTGTACTTAATACATTTTTTTAAATTTAATTTGTTAATGTGCTTATTCTTTAGTTTTTTCCACTGGGGGGTTCATGTGCTCAAATGGAGGAGCCGCCACTGCCATAGGCTTCGCTTGCGCAAGTCGCCCAATTATAAACAAAACGCCATGAGTATCAAACAGTGAAGCTGTTCAGCAGATTTTACATATTTCAAAATATTTTAAGTTTATTTTTTTATGTTTCTAGGAAGATATGCGTTAGCTAACTGCAGTAGCGTAGCCTGGGGGGGGGTCACATTCCCCATGAGGAATTTTTTGCGAGATGTGAGATGCCCTCCCCCCATGAAATATTTCTGTCTACGCCACTGGATAGCTGTATTTTTTTTTAATCTTGATTTTTATTAATTTTCGCAACCAAAATATTATTTAATGGTACTTGCGGATTATAGTGGCCTCTAAAATTGAATCTTCCTGCGACCAAGCTATATCGACAAGATTCTGGTGATGATCACGCGAAAACATCTATTCAAATGTTTGAAAAAGAAAATTTTTTTCAGTGAGCCAATTAATAGGCGACTTTGTAAACACGAGACAGTTGGCTAAAACATACAAGGAAAGATTGAAGGAAAATTTGTCTGTAAAACAGAAAAAAAGCAGCAATTGCAAAGAAAGATAAGATATTAACAAAAAAGGCTGAAAAAAATGTACAGTAATGAAGCAAAGGCTCAACGAATAAAACATCTGACAACTGTAGGCAAAAAACAAATGTTTAGCTTCCTCTCCTACACCTTTAAAAGAGTCTGGAAAATTACAGAAACCCACTGAATGCGAAGACGTTAGTGTAAACGTTAATGAAGGCATGAAACATTTAAACACAGTAGAGAAAAAAAAAAAACTCGTCTTCACACCCCTCCTATAAAACAATCTGAAAAATTACAAAAATCCACTGAATATGAAAAAAATTAATGTGAATTCTAAAGAAAGCATGAAAGGGAGGAAGAGACTTTTAGTGTCTGTTGAATCGGAGCAAAAACAGAAAGAAATAAATGTTCAAATGTCAAGAAAAATAATAATGGCAACCTTTCATTAATGTTCGAAAAAATGAGACATTAACATTTTTTTTTCCTCGCAGAAATGCGTCCACGCACATTTTCTGTTTTTTTTTTTCCCCTTAAAATTGCGTCCACGCACAATTTCTGTTTTGTATTACTCAAAAATGCGTCCACGTATATTTCCTCTTTTTTGTTCTTCAGCTGTTTTCGGACCTGCAATTTGGAGTTTGGGTCGGCTTTCTCCATATGTGAATACGCATTAGAACCCTTAAAAAGCCCTCCTACCAATGCAACCCCCTACACACACTCCCGTAGACAGATGCCCCTGGTGTAGACTCGCCATAACCCGAAGCCCCCTCTCTTAAATAAAACTGCGATTTGGCATTAAGTATTGAAGCTTACGGAAAAGTTCGACAAGTTTTTATTCCGAGTTGAAACAAATCAACCTGTCCTCTAACAGCGGTAAATACGCAATGACAGCTACGAAATTTACGTGTAATGGGCGAAAGTTAGAACCTTCGATCCCCCCTCCCATCCCCCTAATGGCCTTATCCACACTAAAGGGAAACTCCGAGCAACTTCGCGCTGGACTAACTTTTCCGATGGACTTGAAGGCGTGGTTATCTTTAAGGGTTGCAAAAGTAAACAAACTCTCTCCGACGCGAAATAGTCATCGCATCGCTGATTTGGCGTGCAGGTTCTTATTTTACTTATCGTGCGTTGGTATATTTACATCGGATGGGCAGCAATCTCTAATTCCAAAGTCCACTTGAACGCGGCCATAATTATATTTACACGTGATTCTGACATCGAGCCAAGCTGTCAAGCTTCGAACATAGTCGCCATTGCTCGAAATTGCTTATGACGTAGCAGGAAGAAGTACTCTGATTGGTCGAAATTTCGTCCGACTCGGATTTTTTCCTTTGGAAAGGAAAAAGTTGGAGTTCGCGGTCGTCAAGGTAACGGCGGAGAAAATCGGCCGGAAACTTGATTTGCAACGAAAGTTGGTCGGATTTTTCTCAGTGTGATAGCCCTATTACAATCATATGCAACTGCCCATGATTCAATGTATCCTACTATAAAGTTACGCTGATGCCTGAATCACTCTAAAAATTCCGGGCAACCTGCTCCCAGATAAAACTTTTAACTTCGTAACTGCAAAAAGATTTAAAAGTTAAGCACAAAAAGCCCAATAACAATTACACCGTTTGTACGAGCCGCTTGACATTTTGCATAATTATGCATACTAATATAAATACTAATATAAATACTAATATAAATATAAATAAAAAACACGCTTTTATAGCAAATCGGATTCTTGTGTAACGAAATCAATCGCAACAAACCAAACTCTTACACCCATCTAGCAAGCGGTTCTTCATTCACCAATGATTTCACTTGCAAAGCGTAATTTCATATACGCGTTGACCTTGCACTAACTGCGAATTTCACTGGTAAACTAATGCTAATTGTACAAAAACCACTACTTCGTAACTCCTAGAATATCACCTTTTCACGCAAGTTTTTTCGCAAATCGCAATAATCAACAGCTATGACGTTTCACTACAAAGTTTGAATTAAATCTGTCCGTTTAAAGTGGGTCAAAATCGAATCTAAAGGAGTCGATTACAAGCTAATAAAAGCGTGTTAAAAATAGAGAAAACAATCCACGCCACTTTAAAAATCTGAAAATCCACCTGTTCCCCCATTTTGAAACGATTTTTCGCTCTTCACAGCTCCAATTTATTCTCGAGAGTGAAAGAAGTTATATGCTGTAGTTTGAAGGGGAAAAAAAACTCTGTTTTTAGACTTGGTACACAAATGGAAATACACTAATAGCACCATGGTCTCAAAAAAATTCCAGATGGTTCTTCATAAGCTGCTTTACACACTGTAATAAGAGGAAAAGCTGTGCCTTTTGTGAAATTTTCAGAAAAAATTCTTAAACAGGGATGTGAGCCCCAAGATTTTTCGAAAAGTGACACGTTTTGCGAAAATTTCCGATTTTTAAGAATTTTTTCTCAAAGTTTTAAAACTGATACACGCTTATCGTTCATTTCAGTATGTAGTGCAGCTTGTAAAGAGACAGTTTCAAAACTTTGAAGTGCCTCACATAATTAGTTTATTTGTACTTATGTACCAAAATCACATGATTTTTTCGAACTACACCGTTAATCATTTGCGTGACAAAATTTGCTGTCGCTATCGACATGACGTCAAATTGCACGCAACAAAATCACGGTTTTCAGACTTTAACCCATTTATGCCTAGTGTCCCTTTTTTGGGACGGCATTTTTGCTATTAGTCGAAAACGTTATTTATTTTTCCTAGCCTTTATTCATGAGTATTGAGCCTCAACTCTACAAAATATTTTAACATGACCAAGTAGGATGTTGATATTTCGATTTTTATGCATAATGATTTTAAAAGAAATCATCCCTTGTTCAAGAATTTGACATCAGAAATTTATCTATTATTTCTGTTATCCGTAAAAATCGAAGAAAGTCGCAAAAATATTCAGGCACAAATGGGTTAAGAGAAAGTTGCGATTTCAATTCGTTTTAAATAGTTCTTCCAGATAACACAGCCTAATTTATTTTTCATTAAAAAGATTGTCTGCTTGAAGCATTGATATAAGAGGCAAGAGGGTCTGTGTACACAAATTGGAATCGTTCAAATGCGGAAAGTTTCCGCTCGTTTCCAGATGAGCATGAAATTCGATTTGGTGTATGATAAAAATTGAATTCGGAGTTATTTATTTTAGATGGACGAAGATGAAATACATTGAGTGTAGACGTATTTTGTTAAATGCTTTTTCTAGCGCCCGTTGTAATTCACTCCACAACGGTCTTTGACTTCTAGTAAGTAAATAACAATAGTAGGGAAAACAAACAGTTTAACCGATCAATTTGCGAAATTGCATTGATACAGCCCTTCAGGCTTCTTTCACGTACAAAGTCGTCAATTCAAAATTCAAAGTACAATCACCGTCTCCATAGCAATAATGGTCAGTCCACACAGATTTTTTTGTCCGATTGTTGATGTGTTATAATATTTTTTATTACTTTCAAAAGGCCCTGAGAGGCACAAATATTCTATTTTTCTGTGGGACCAGGGGCTCTACCATGATAGTATCAAAAAGCTTTCGGTAGCGAATAAATCGCGCCTTCTCTTCTCATGACGTCGCAATCCGAGAAATATCCGATGTGCCCTATCACGATACTATCGTAATTGTTTCACTGTCGTGTTCACTATCGGAAATATTTTTTTTTCCCGACACGTTGGACGAAGGCGAAAACTTGCATTCCGGTACCGGAGAGTACAAGATGGGTGGGTTTTATTGTGTGTAGCACGGAGTGTCAAGTACTTCCACAAATTGACCCCTCTCCTTAGCACGGTGGGTCAGTCGAAAACCGGCTTCCACTCTTGATGGATGTCTCCGGAGTCTTCGAAAATTCTGAAGACAATGCCTTCGTTTAAGAAAAGGGGAGAAAGCCGTGTGTTTTGATGGGTTGATCGGTCTGAGTGTCGAGATAGACAGGCCATACACAAAAATTTATTCGACACTCATCGTGCTAGCTCCGAAAGGAGAGTCGTGGCTATTTATCCGAAGTATTTGACTATCCGAGAACGAGAAATATCTGTCACTGATATTCTACGATACCATGGTGCTAGAGCCCCTGTACTCTAGAAATTCACAACATACTTCCCCTAGACCCGGTCCCTTGGGGCAGTTGCCCCTCCGTTCTCCCCTCTCCGCGTCTCTGTTCTCCTTCACATATGGTTATGAAGACTTTTTCGTTGGGTAGTTCCTTTTTTTTTGTAAATGTAAGGTTATGCCCATTCCCTGAGGGGCCCTACCATGATAGTATCGGAAAGCTTTCCGTAGCAGACAAACCGAGCCTTCTCTTCTCATGACGTCACAATAGGAGAAATATCTGATGTGTGCTAGCACGAAACTGTCGTTATTGTTCCGATGTCAGATTCGCTATCGGAAATAATGCTGTTTTTTCCCGACACGTTGGATGAAGGCGAAAACTTGCATTCCGATACCAGAGAATAGATGATGGATGGGTTTTTATTGTGTGCATTATGGAGTGTTAAGACCTCCATCAAAAGGATGTCTATCCCTGATACGGCTGACTATCACACTCCCTGTCAAAAAGCACACCACTTCCTTCATGGATGTCTCCCGACTTGAAAATTCTGAAGACAAGTTCGTTTCAATGTCTCCGTATCAGAAAAGGGGGAGAAAGCCACGTGTTTTGATGGGTTGATCGGTCCCAGTGTCGACATTGACCTAATCGGTACAAAAATACTTCTTTTATCCGACACTCCATCGTGCTTGCACCGAAAGAAGAATCGCGGCTGTTTATTCGAAAAATTCGACTATCTGTGAGCGAGAACAACCGTCGCTGATATTCTGCGCTATCACCGTGGTAGTGCCTGAGGAGAGGGAATAAAAACAAGTCTTTCCGTTCTTATGGTATGAAAAAGGTATTTAGGTTTGCGATTTTGTGTTTTCTATTTTCCGGCATAAATTTCAATTTTGCTTTCTTTTTCAAAATCCATTTACGCCTTTATTTTTCACGATTCTTAACATTTCCCAAATCGACATTTCATTAATCAATTGTTTTAAGAGATCCTCCCAAGATATCAAACTGAGCGAGTTAACGATTAAGGGTGGCTGCATCCCTTTTCAGGTACGCTATTAGAAAGTTGAATGTGACAATGAGGTAAATAGTGTTAACACAACTGTAATGTTGTTTTCTCGCATTCATGTGTGTGGCTGGAACGAGAGTTGTGCAGCTGTACTGCAAGTAAAATGAGTACAGGCCCGGACTGGCCTGGTCGGCTCATAGATATAGGAATCTCTAGATTGAGCAAAACGAGAACTTGTTGCCTCCAAACGGTAGCCATGATAGTGGCATGCGCAGAATGGCAATAACTTAAATTATAATGGTATTTTCAATCATTTTAGAGCGATCTGTATTTTAAAAAGAACTCGTATCGAAATATTTTCTATCGATTTTTTTTTTTTCTGAAGTATTGCAATGAATGTTCTATTTTACATCGACGACAGCCATGATAGTGGCAGAAATGGGGTGCGTTTTTGGCAACAAAAAGCACACGATTAGGAACATTGGATGAGCAATCTACGTATTCCTAAATCTACGGGTCGGCTATGGCCGAGTGTCTCCGGGGGAGGAGTAAGGGGGGCCCCAGCGAGGCCTCCGAAAAATGGATATATTACTTTATAGTTAAAATATTTTTTTATATATTGGAGTAATGTCAAGTACAGTAAAACCTTGGAGGAACGAATAGTAAATACGGAGTAGGCACCCGCTAGTTCTTCTATGGGGAGAAAATGAAGTAACTGTACACGTAGCATAGGTGACGTGGCTCGATAAATCCTATGAGCTCCAAACGGCTCTTTAACTCCGAGCCACGCCCCCGCTCCAATGCTACGCGTAGGGTTACTTCATTTTTCTCCTCGTAGAACATAGCGGACGGAGGAAATACCGGTTACAGTTGCAGCTTCACATTATTCTCTCTTCCAAGAGTAAAACCTCGATACAACGATACTTAAGATACTTACAATAAAATGATCGTTCTTAAGCGATGTATCGTTAAATCGAGGGCAAATTACATTGTATTGGGATTCTAAGGGACTGCAAAATTTGATCCTTATAGAGGGATTTACTGAGCCTTATTATCGCATGGGCAAATCGGGACTTTGTCCAGGGCCCCAGGCTCAAAAGGGCCCTCAATTTCAAATGTTATCCTGGAATATTCTTTTTTATATAAAAATTTTATAAAAAAATTCATAGATAAGGGCCCCCAAATTCATTAATGCCCGAGGGCCCCTGCTGTCATAATCGGGCCCTGGGGATTTATCGTTATATAATACATCGTTATAGTGAGGTTTTACTGTAGTTTAATTTACTTCCTGTTAATCTTACGCCTTTACTCAGTGGCGTAACGGAGGACCCCACAGACCCGTCAAGAAGGGTCCTCCGAAAAAATCAGTCCCCAACAGCTTTAAAGTAGTTATTTTTTTAAGGCACGTAAGCGTAATTTTTTGTAAGCTTACGTATCCAAATAGTCTATTCCCACTAAATTCCCCTGTAAGGGGCCCCTTTTCAATCCCTAACCGAGGGCCCCCAAAAGGAGCCAGTTCGGGCATGAATGAGTTTAGTCTCTTGACCTTGGCGACCAAAAGAAAGTTCTCGAAATGAGTGGAATTTCGACTGTATCTCAATTAGGAAAGAAGACACGAGAAATATAACGTCACTTCCTGCTTGGAAATCCATTAATAGTCTCTACTAAATGTATCTGAATTCCTATTTACTAATTTTTAGTATCCCCGCCCACTTATTTACTTAGTAACTGAACAATAGGTTTAGTAGCTACTAAATCTATCTGAATAGTAGCCATGGTGAACGGCTGAAATGTGAAGGCCATTGCGTGGCTGTCGGTCTAACGATCTGGAGTTTGGGTCAGTTTTTTCCAGATGTAACGTGAATCCTCCGATAATGGCGCCCTCTATCCTAGGCAGACATGCGTAGGTTTGCCGTAACAACTCAAAAAAGCAGCAGAGTTATATACGATTGATATTGCGATTTCATTAGTGTTATATGGCTGAGTTGATTATAATGATTTGCCGTTGCCTGTGTTACTAAAACTACATTTTCGTGCTACGATCAGTCGAATAAGTGTTATATTCGCTTTTCGAGCTTGCCGGACTGTTTTAGCATACACTCACTACCAGATTTTCGTGACAATAGTATATAAACTCGAAAACAGTAGTTTCTTAAGTTTCAAACATTCGCTATATTGTGGGATTTTCAACAATCATTATTCTAGATGGATTGAAAAATTTTCAGGTTGTTTTTCTTAAATTAGTATTTACGGACTGTGCTAAAACGAGATTTAGATATGCGTCTACTTCTATTTTAAGGTTCGAGACAGGACTTATCGAACCACAAGAAGAATAAGCATAATCGGAAAGAAGTTATCTTCTGACTTTCGTAAATTATTTTCGGAGGAAACATACCGTGTTTACTCGCGTAACAGTCGCACCCTCGTTTTGAAGCAAACAAAAATAGCTTTAGAGTTACAATATTATTTAGTAGATTTTCCCCGCAAAATACTCGCACCTAGACTTTCACCATGAAAAATTGGCAAAAATGTGCGACTGTTATGAGAGTAAACGCGGTAATAAACTTTAATTATTTTAGGAGTTTTATACGTCTTCCAGCAAACACACACAGGTTTTCTGAACGTCTATTAACGTTCAGAAGACGTTTTCTGAACGTTAATAGACGTTCAGAGAACCTGTGTGTGTTTGCTGGGCTGTTAGGGTAAGATGGGTGCGCTTTTCAGAAAAGACGATAGACAAGGATGTCTTCAGCCCATTGTCTGACTTTGCGTCCAGGGCACTTTTCAAATTTTATGCCCCCGCGCATATAGCTTTAAACTCAGTGTTTTGGCCTCTTCGTTTATGTCTTCCCAGGTCACGTGCGTTAATATTTTGAGGTATTAGTCTTTTTATTTACGTGAGTTTTTCTTTTAATTATCCCCCCCCCCTTCAAAAAATAATAATGTATCCGTCACTGTTTTAAGTGAACGCTTATTGAGAATTCCATAATGACAAATGAAAATTTACATATCTGCATCTTTTCTGATTAGAGACGCTAAATTCAAATGTGTATGATAAAATGAAAAAAAAAAAATATTGTAACCCATGCGCCTGCCTCGTTTGTCTTTCTTGTTTTACTATGATCTAAGTAAAGGATATCAAAAATTCCTATTAAAGTGACAGAAACAAATATGGTCGATGTATGTTTAGAGAATGAAAATTTGATCACTCTAGTTAAATTAAAGCACACTATTTGTTTGAAAGAAAACGGCCGGATCAGGTAGGTGGTCGTTATTAGAGGCTTTAACTTTGTCCCCAAATTGGAGGTCTTTCAAAGCCTTTTAGTGTAACAGAAAACGGTCAGTTGTGAGAAGTGTCCTTTTTTAGAGGCTTTCAATCGGCCCTCGATTTAAAGCGATTTTTAAAGCTCGCTAAAGAAATAATTCGAAAATTGAAACTGAAAAAAGTGATGCATTAACGAGGCCTGAAATCAGTAACCACGGACGTATAAAATGGAGGGAGGTTAGGGGGTCTAGAACCCCCTCCTAGAATATGCACGAAAGCTAATAATAGCGAAACATTTAATTTTGAATTCACCGCTCAAAGCTGTATACGAAAGAAATATTTTTAATTTTACATAAATTTTGAAAACTTAATTTTTTAAAATTTTAATATAAAATTAATTTTGCAGATTTTCTAATGTAAGGCGTAACAAGCACAATTTACTATACAGGATGTAAATCAAAGTAGTTTTACTTTTGATTTTGTCTAATATCTTCATCAAAGTTATACGTAAAAATCCTAAAATTTAAATAGTTGGATTAGGGAAATCAGAACTTCTAAAGAAACGCAACTATACTGACGCAGAACATTTTAGTAAGTTCTAGGAGTTTTAGGAAATGTAAATGTGCGATGCTTTTCAATTTAAGTTTTATGTTCAGTGTAAATCTTTGCAGAAAAAATAATCCGTGTATGTGTCTGCTTAAAGTTATCTTTCATTTCGCAGGTACCTGCTTGCAAGATTGGACATCTCGGTGAGCTTTGAATCTTCTGAAAATATGGAGGCTGCAGACTTATGAGGAAAGTCCCGGATTAGGAGCAACAACTCAAGCAGTTATTATCTTTACATGGCTTTAAAGTTGGTCCTGAGTAATGGATACGAAAGCTTCTAGCGAATCTGTCTGGAACAATCAAGAACTGTCTTGATGTTGTAAAGGATTTTGTGCAAGATTTTTTGGTATCTCAGCTTAATAAAATTAGTTTACACTCTAAAATTGTGAGTGGTCCTTTAAATGGTTTAGGCTAATCATTTGGAATGGTCTGCACCAGAGGGTGCCAGGATGCGCGTGGACTTGGAATATACGGGGACGCGCATCTCTGGTTACGTCAGCGACGATTTCCGGCTTCTTCTGCTGAGTGGAAGATGGGAATTCAAGATGGAGAAGTTGAAGTCGGACAAATATGTTTTTAAGTGATTCTCTTGATGAGATCCAAGTCTGTACATTGTCGTTGTAGAAATGAGGAAAATATGGTGACCGACTGGAAGTAAAATTGAAATGCCGTGATCAAAGTCGAGAACTGGGAAACTGAGTCGTTGTGGAACGAATGGATTTATGGACACAGGTTTTGGTAGAAAGGGCTGAAGTTTCTGCAATACACATTGGCGACTAATCCAATAAGTATTGTAGAAGTTTCAACCTATTCCGTCACCATCTCAACTTTTACACTCCATCCTTCCACAAATCGACTTGGATCACGGCATTTCATTTAGTTCCAGTCGGTCGCCATCTTCTCACTTAAACAACGGCAATGTCCAGACTTGGGTCTTATCAAGAGAATCACTTAAGTGCATATTTGTCCGATTTCAACTTTTCCAATCATCTTGAATTTCCATCTTCCGCCCAGCAGAAGAAACCGGAAGTCGTCATCGCTGACGTAACCAGAGATGCGCGTTCCCGTATATTCTAAGTCCACGCGCATCTTGACATCCTATGGTGCAGACAAAGCATTTTCCTCTCAGATATTGATGTAAGGATAGTATTAATAAAACAGGACAAAGTACTTGAGAAAACAAAGCTTTAATTGTGTCAAACACACCATTCGAAGAAAAACATAAAACTTACATTGCAACAACGGTTACAGACGTAGAAAATAGTACAGTGACCTCTCACTTACGCGTCTCTCTTTTATATGCGAATTTTGAAAGGTCCAATTGTGAGGAATTGGAAACTAATGATATAAAGATACTTTTAAAAATGTGAATGTTGGAAATGTTGATAAAAATACAATATCAAGTAAACATTGAAACTTTTCGATGAGTTTCGGGTGAATATGATGATGATAATGATGCAAGTGATCTTTCTGTCTCAAATTACGCTACTGCTTTAGGAGCCCTAGAAAATTTAGAGACGAAAATTTAGAAAAGAAGAGACGTTATCTGTATAGTTATGAACTTCAGATAACGTCTCTTCTAAAATTAACTAACATCTAGAAAACCAAGTGACTACACAGAAATTTATTCCTACAGTTAGACTATTAAGAAACTTATCCAATATCTTCTATGAAAACATCACAGCGATGTTTTTCTATGGAGAAAGCTGTCTTACAAAGTCAAGATTTTAGAACGAACTGCTGAATATTTCAAACTATTTTTTTTTTCCTTTGCAAACATTCATACAGTGTTATTAAAAATACAAAATTTCTTTAACACTATAGTAACAACATTAATCGTAATAGTCTTCTTATAGTATATGGAATAGGGTCCTGATTATAGCTCGTGCATTTGGAGCACACATGCAGAAATAGCTTAAGGAAACGAGATTAATGTTGTATATTGGAACACGAAAATATTATAGCATACCTGCCAACCTGGAAAAATTAACTGGAATTTTTGTCTGGCACGCATGCCGTTTCTTTGTTGCTTGACACACGTTCCAAGCATAAGGCTTCTCTCCCGTGTGAATAAGGAGGTGTTTAATCAAGTATGACAGCTGAGTGAAAGCTTTCTCTAACTGTTTTCCTTTATCTTAAGAGAAATTTCATCTTAACAAGGCCTAACTGTATCTCGGCTGTCCTTGATACTGAAAAATTTTCTATCCTTTTAGTACTAAAATTTTTAAAAGCCCACACAGTAAGTCCGCCCCTCCTCTAAAAGTACTCATATGATCGTCCATCAAGGGCAGCTCCAGACTGAATTCTCGGAGGGGATGACATTGAACTTTTTTTCATTGGTGTCAGTAAATTGTTCATAATGCAAAGTGAACACGTGAAACTATGAAGTATGCGAATCTGAAGTAGTAAAATAAAATTTTGCTATCACTGGAGTCACCCTTGCCAATCATGAAGGGTTCCAATTTATTAGACGGATCTAAACCACAGAGCCTTAGTGGAGGCAGGCACCACAGAGTTCGGTTCAAGATATTACATAACTTCGCACATATACAGAAAGCGAAATTTCTTATACGGACTTCATTGAGGATGCATAAAGTATACAGAAAGGGGGTAACACTTGTCCGCAAAGTAAGTCAGTCTAACTCTGCGCTGTTGCAATTATCTGTATCTTTAAAAAATAAATTCATTCTCCATTTAATAAGACTCTGTCAAGTAACTCAGTACATTTTCTAATCTTAAAGTTTCAAAGAATCAGAAAATATAAAGAAAAGTTTATTATAAACTAATAAAAGAATTTTTCTTAATAGAAACTTTGATCATTTGTACTGAAAAAAGGCAGAGGAAATTAAATTTTTTTTTCAAATGTAGATAAGTTTAAAGCAATCTTTTTGCCCTTCCAGTAAATGTTACCAATACCTTTTTATATTTTAAAATCCCCGCACTCTTTGTTAAAGAAATTACACTCTTAAATGCAATGGTATGATTGAAAAAAAAATTTCCTATTTAAATTTCACGTTATAAATTATTTATTAATCAAACAAACAAACAAAAAATCCCAGCAAATGATATGAACTATTTTTATACATACAGTTTTTGCATTAACAACCTGCTTTTAAAATAGAGTTTCGTGTATTTCAATAAGCATTTCCTTTAGAATATTACATTTTTGTCAATATACCGTATTGGCCTGAATATAACGCGATATTTTTTGACTGATCATTTCCCACTAAAAACCTGACTTGCACTAAATTTGAGGCCTGAATACAGGATTTTTCTAAAATAACTTGGTGAAAAATTTTGAGGCCGCATTATATTCGGGCTAATATGGTATTATATTTGTTAACCAGGGCAAAGACAGTCGCAAATTAGAAAATACTTGGATTTTCTACACTAAGAAAACAACTATTCTGTGTCATGCAAACTACAATTAATTTCAGTCAACAATATTCAACGGAAACATTTTTTTAAGTCTTCCATCACTTTTCTTTGTGTTTGTGTGTACCAATGTCTACAGTAAAAGACTCATCACCAACTATACAGAATTTGACATTTTATTCACCACATTATACATTCATTGGTTCCCTACAAAAATTAAATGATCAAATTAAATAAAATACTATTGAAGTACAAGATATAAACTGCACACCTAGAAAATATTTATTAGAATACATTAATGTATCGACTAAAATCTAATTTTAAAAGAAATAAACACTACCTGTCAGATTTTATTTGTTTTTTTAAATACGATGCTATATTTTGTCCCCGAAATACTTTTAGCCAATCGCTAATTTTATTTAAAGTCTCAGCATTGGGGACTATCTAATTTGTCTTTTCATTTTTGCCATACCCTGAACTAGGATAATTTATTTACTGTTCACTTTTTCTTTGCACATTTGATGTGCACTGAAGCTATACCTCAAATTTAACGGTCGCCAGTCGCCAAATGCGACCATTTAAAACTCTTTGGCGACCATTATTTTTTGTGGCGATCGCCATTGTGGCTACCAAAAATTTTCACTGTATTCTCAAAAATTAAACATTGTGGAGATATTTTCTCATAATCCCGATCGAATTTGCAATAAATCTGCGTAACTTTGCGAACATACTATCTTTCACCACGTGCATAGGGGTACCATCACAAGCGGCCCGAGACCGGTTCGGGCCGAAACACATTAACCCAACCACATTGGTAAGTGGTCTCAGTCCGTCCAAATCAGTTCAGATGAAACAAGTTTTGATTGGTCAAACCATTTTTTATATAAAATGGCATGGAATTTCGTAGCTGGACATGGCTCGGCCGTAAGTCTGATCTAGGCTCCGCGGTCTTGGAGGACAATAGGAATAGAGACATTTTGCTGGTAAATGTCGCCCAAAGCACCATTGACTCAACTTGCTTGGATTATTTGGAGATTTATAGGGTTATCACACTAGCTTAAAATCCGAGCAACTTTCTGGCCGAACAACTTTTAGACCGATTTTCTCTATCGTAATCTTGACGACGGCAATCTTGAACTTTTTGCTTTGCCAACGAAAAGATCCGAGTTGGCCAAAATTTCGGCCAATCAGAATACTTCTTCCTGCTAAGTACGTAAGATGGCGACTACGGTTGGAAAACTTTGCTCAAAGTGATCATATTCATAAAAATATGGCAGCTTGCAAGTGGATTGTCGATTTTTTTATTACATTTTTTATTGCAAGTACCTTTCCTGCACTCTGCCAGCACCCTTGACCTGGACCCTTATACACTTGAAATTACATTAACAAATTATATTGACAAGTATTTTTGCGACACTAAATACTCTGGCAATTTAGTATTTTGCCAGACTATTTAGTGTCAGGAAAGAGGAAGGATTTCCTTTTTCAAACTTTAGTCCTTTTCTGGATATTGTTTTATGGATATGTGCCTGATGTTGTGCTTAGGTAAATTAGTTTGTGATTTTAAACATTCATACATAAAAGCATTTGATTAATCCTTTGTTTGAATAAAGAATATAATATTTAAAACTGATTGATATTTATTTTCATTATCTAAATAAATTTTCCCTGACAAACAAAAAAAAAAGTCTAGTGAAGATGAAGAAGACAAGGGAGATGTGTTAATGTTTTCAATTAGTATGGCGATGACTTTATTGGCAAAATATGCGACATATTTAATATGGAGAGACGTAGTGCTCTGGCACAATGGAAGGAATTTAAACCTATTACGAAGTCTAATTTCTAGAAATCCACTGATTTCCTTCGCTTTTTTAAAATGCTACAGAGGGAATCACTCGAGCATATGAAAGAAATGCGGAGGCTAGTAAATATTTTTTGTGTATACCAGCTAGTAATGCTGAAGTCAAACGAGTGTGGAGCAGCATGAAAAACATTTTTGGGGAAAGAAGATTATCAATATATAAAGAAACTTTGCAAGCTTGGCTTAGAATTAAAAAGAAATGGAGATGACATTTGCCATCAAAATTTTAAGAATGCAATTAATTTGTGGCATAAGAGCTCAACAGGCTCTGGACATTCCAGGAGACAAGATTCTTGACATTAATGTTTTCTTTTTTTTCAAATATTAAAGTTTTTTTTGGTATTTCTAAATGTTTGCTCTTTTCTCTTAAGTTTTCCAATTCATATATATTAGCTGCTGAAAGTAAGGATATGTAAGTATTGAGCATGATTTTATCATTTTTGGTAGAGTAATTACGTAATTTTACAATATTAGAAAATGGCTTCCATTTGTCATTGCTCTCGATAGCCATTATAAAATTTGCTACCATTTGAAAATTTTAATTTTGACCTCTAACTGAAGCATTGTTTTGGGGAGAATCCCATCTGAAATATATCACACACCTAACATTACCACAATGCAAGGGTATGAAGGTACCTCTTTAATTTTCCTTCAGATAGAAACTTTTTTTACATATGTAAACACAGAACTTTGCTGAAGTGTGTATGGAGATGTAGTTCTTTCTGAGAGAATGCTTTCTTATATTTATCACAAACTTTTTTTTTTTTTTTTTTAAAGGTAAAAATCCTGTTTAAGTGTAATTTGTTGGAAAATCTCTCCTGACATTCTCACCTGTATGGGTATGAAGACGTTTATTCAAGTTTCCCTTCTGAGAGAATTCTTTCTGACATATGTCACATTCATATCTCCTGTGTGGATACGAAGATGTTAGTATAAAGCTCCACTCAGGAAGAAACCTTTTTTTGCATACATCACACACATAGGGTATCTCTCCTGTGTGGGCATGAAGATGTCCATTCAAGTTTTCTTTCTGAGAGAATCCTTTCTGATGTATGCCACATACATACAGTTTGTCTACTGTGCAGGTACAAAGATGTCTATTCAAGTGCTTTTTATGGCATGTCACACACATAAGGTATTTCACTTGTGCAGGTACAAAGATCTCTATTCAAGTGTTCTTTCTGCGAGAATCCTTTCTGACATATGTCACACGCATATGGTTCCCAGAGTTCCTTCTAGGCATATTTCACAGGGGGCAACGGGCGGTCCTGCATGCCCTTGTTTTAAATAGGTGCTGCCCTGCCTACCCTCATAATAAAAAAACAGCATCTCAGCATGCTGCCCTGTGATTAACACTAGCGCCCTGTTAAAAATGTGCCCCTTTTCCAGAAATTGCCCACTCCATTCTACGTAGAAACGATCCACTTTTTATACTTCCTATTAGTGTTGAGTCTAGACTGATTTGGAAGGGTACAGCTCACGGTGACCAGCCCTTTTATCGTCTTTTTAGCTGTCGGCAACCCTTTTGCTTTTCTTTCTACGCACTTCTGGTTTCACATTTTTATTATTATTTGTCTGCAATTACTTCTTTTTTTTAAATTTCCCAAACACTATTTTGGGTTCATCTTACGGCTCATCACAAAAATACATTCATTAAAATGGGCCATTCGCAGAAATACGATTGATTACAATAACCCCATCACAAGAATAGGATCGATTGAAAGTGCCCTTTTACAAAATTGCCATCTATGAAATCGGACCTTTCAGACATACGTTACTTATTAAAATGCCTTTTTTCAATATTCTGGTTTTTTTTTTATTTAAATATTGTTACTGCATCTTTGATTGCCTTTGTTTTCATTTGCGCGAGCCGAGAAACCCCAAAAAACGGCCCCTCGAATGTTTTGTTTTCTGCAATCATTATTCAAGAGTTGGTCGTCATCTGCATAGTTATTGCCCTTCACGATGTTTTTAATTGTTTTGCACACTAACAAGACTTTTTTTTTCTTTTCCCCTGAATGATTTACTCTCTATTTCATTTCTTATCACACATTATTCATAATTATTACAGGTATTTACAAACCATACATAATTATGGACGATATCAAAAGTATCTAAGCAAAACTACGTTTTGCAATTGTGAAATTTTGTGGGATTTCCAGAAATTGATTTGAAAATCGAATAGAGCGATTTGCTATATTTTGTGTATACAGCACTTGAAACATATGTTCAATATTACATATTATTACGTTCCTCCCTCTTATTGCGTCACTGTTAACACCATAAAAGTAGAACAACTGCAGAATTTGGTAGTTCGGACAACTGAAAAGATTTGTTATTCTAAATATTCAAAACATATATCTTCTCAGATTTAGAAAATTCCCAGCATTTTACTAAATGTAGTAAAAAATAAATAAATAAAATAAAAGCAAGAGGAAGCTAATTCTGGGAAAGAATGTCTTCAAAAAATTAATTGTGTGATAAGCTAACAGTTAAGCTATTCTTAAGAACTATCATCAATTTAAGCTTATTTTCAATTAAAATTTTTAAAAAATAATTCTGGAAGTTTTCTTTTTTTTTTTCCTGTTTAAATATTTTTTGTTACAGAATGTCATTTAATCAGCTTGTTAAAAAACGCATTGCTTAAAATAAATATTTAATTAATACAATTTTAAATTACTGTTTCTTTTTTATGTTAAAAAGATTAAATCAAAGAAAGAGAATTTGTTGCTTTTGAAGAGACTTTTTAAGTATGTTACAAAAATGATGCTTTTTAAAAAAAGTAAATAATTTAAAATATTTTAAATCATTTTTTATTTTGGAGAATACTGTGAGCTTTAAAGATGTTTTCATTTATATTTATCTGCTAAAACTTGCATATCTTATTTATGATAATTAGTTTTATTTATTTATTTTAAGGATAAAATAATACTGCTTCTTAAATATTAAATTTTCATGTGAGTGAATGAGCCAGTATTAAGTTAGAAGTGAAAGAGCAAATACATTTCAGTAACAGGATTTGAATTGGTGATGTACATCCAACAGTTGGATGCAATACTAAATTCTCATGACTCTCTGTCATATATTCCAGCTATCTTCTGTACTCTGAATTTAGTTGCAATTTCTATAATTAATGCAATTTCTATAATTGTCAATTGATGAATGAGTTAAATTGTACTTTTTTGAACTACTTCTAAATATAATCTAATAAAAGTTTGAACATTGAAAATCTTTGCCGGGTACTCATTCAATAAATATTGAAAACAAAAGAATTTAAATAAAATTTTGATTTATATTATTAATTTTCATAAATTTTATACATCCTGCACTCCAAGAACTTATTTTTTATTGTAGCTAAACACATGTAACCTAATGCATATACACTGAAAGTCTTTTTTTTTTTCAAGTTTGTATCAATAAAGGTGCAATATCGAATATGAGTGTGATCAAGTATGAAAGCTTGTGGCCCAATGATAGTGTGATAAAATTGAGGAATAAGAAGTTATAGTCCCCGCCTACCCTTCTGGCTAAAAATTTCTTAAACCTTCTTCAGTAAATGTACTATCATATCATTCTTATTAATAATAAATATGTACATAATGAAATTTCAAGAAAAAAAAATTAAGGACAAAATTCATATTATAAATTAATCATATTACAACCTCTTCTTTTTTAATTAAAAAACATCTAGCTTTGTACAGATTTAATTAATCATAGCATATGTTATTTATGTCACATTTAGGGCAAAATAATGTCTACAAGTAAATTTTCCTCGTTTGCTTACTTTTGCAGGAAATTTTCTCCAAAAGAGGACGGGGAGGAGAGCTAATATGCATCGTAAGTCAGAACACACATTACAATCCTACAATGTTAAAGCTCTAGGTATAAGTCCTAGTCAAATTGAGATCGTTACAAACCAGTTTCTATATATGTTATCTACTTGTAAAATTATAGAAGTGCCCTTTTTAGAATTCGGAGCACCCTATCCTTTTTTGATCCTAGAATGAACAATGGGTTCCTCTCCTGTGTGGGTACGAAGATGTTTATTCATGTTTGCTTTATCAGAGAATCTCTTCTGACATATGACACACGCATAAGGTTTCTCGCCTGTGTGGATACGAAAATGTTTACTTAAACTTTCTTTACCGGAGAATCTCTTCTGGCATACGGTACAGACGTACGGTTTCTCGCCTGTGTGGATACGAAGATGTACGTTCAAGTGTTTTTTCTGACAGTATCCTTTCTGACATATGTCACACACATATGGTTTCTCTCCTGTGTGGGTATGAAGATGCTTGTTAAAGTTAGTTTTCAAAGAGAATCCTTTCTGACATACGTCACATACA
Source organism: Cheiracanthium punctorium (assembly GCA_038373885.1). Taxonomy (NCBI): domain Eukaryota; kingdom Metazoa; phylum Arthropoda; class Arachnida; order Araneae; family Cheiracanthiidae; genus Cheiracanthium; species Cheiracanthium punctorium. The sequence continues at coordinate 16,003 of JAWZYV010012717.1, read as the reverse complement.
TAAGGTTTCTCTCCTGTGTGTGTACGAAGATGTTCGTTCAAGGTTTTTTTCAAACTGAATCCTTTCTGACATATGTCACATACATTAGGTTTCTCTCGAGTGTGGGTACGAAGATGTCCATTCAAGGTTTCTTTCTGATAGAATCCTTTCTGACATGTGTCACACACATAAGGTTTCTCACCTGTGTGAGTATGGAGATGTACCTTTAATTTTCCTTTTTCAGAGAATCTTTTCTGACACACATCGCACACATAAGATTTCTCTCCAGTGTGAGAACGAAGATGTACATTCAGGTGTTCTTTCTGAGAGAAACTTTTCCCACACGTGTCACACACGTAAGGTTTCTCCCCTGTGTGGGTAAGAAGATGTGTACTCAGGTGATGCTTTCGAGAAAATCCTTTCCCACATATATCACACACAAAAGATTTCTCTCGTGTATGGGTACATAGACGTGCATTCAAGTGTTCCTTCTGGGAGAATTTTTCTTCACACATGTCACGTGCGTTGTGTTTCTCTCCTGTCTTCATGCGATGGTGTTTTATGATATGAAGCTGAGCTGTGCAGGTAAGTTTGTCTGGCAGCCAGTGCACTCTAATATTTTCTACCCAGCACTGTTCGAAAGTGGAAGTTGAGAGACTGTTTCTTGGGAAGAGCCAGTATCACAAAATTTTACATCCATGGGACAAATAAAAAAATGATTTACAGAAAGAATATAAACCAAGTGAGTAGTAGGACAATATTCTACCACAAATTTTTTCTCAGTATATGTGAAAAACACCAATTCACCTGTGCTTCTTTAAACAGGAGGCACTGGTATTTAATTCACTATATCAGTTCATAACACCTGAGAAATGTTGATTAAACTTGGGCAATAAAGGAAAATTTTCTCATAGTTGATGTATTTATTTTTTAAATATCACTCTTCCTTTTAAAGTAAACTTTAGGTCTTCACGATGTAAGGTTTTCCTTCCTCGTACAAAATGTGAAGATATTTTGCCACGTGAAATATCATAAGTGATTGAGATTCTCAAAACTAACTCGTGTGGTTTTATTTGCCTGTTTCTGATCCACAGTCAAATCTTACTGCTCCACAATCCATATCATACAAAAGAAACAAACACAAACCTTCTCTTGACAAGAAAAAATTATAAATGCACTGGAAAACTGTAAGATAATGAATGAAACAGAATTTGGAAAAAATAAACAGCACTGTCACCAATGTTCGAAAATGGAAGTTGAGAGACTGTTTCTTGGGAAGAGCCAGTAACACAAATTTTTACATCCATGGGACAAATAAAAAAATGATTTGGAGAAAGACAATAAACCAGGTAAGTAGAAAAGGACAATATTCTTCTCCAATTATTTTCCAAGTATGTGTGAAAGCAACCAATTAACTACTGCTTCTTTAAACAGGAGACACAGGAATTTAATTCAGTATATCAGTGAATTAAAGTCACTGATATTCTGTTTCTCAGGTGTTCATTTACAATAAGTTCATTTACAATGTCGAATGATTAAGTCCTGGACAATAAATTAAAATTTTCTCATTGTTGAGGTATTTATTTTTTAAGTATCACTTTTTGTTTTAAAGAAAATTCTAGGTCTTCACAATGTAAGGTTTTCCTTCCTTGTACACAATGTCTGAAAATATCTTACCGTGTGAAATATCATCAATGATTGAGATTTTCAAAACTAACTCATCTAGTTTTATTTGTCTGTTTCTGATCCGGGGTCAAATCTTACAGCTTCACACACCATAGTATACAAAAAACACCAAGCACAAACGTTCACTTGACAAGAAGAAATTATAAATGCACTGGAAATCTGTAAGATAATGAATGAAATCGAATTAAGAAAAAATAATTACAAGCAAAAGAAATTTTACTACAAGTATAAAGCTCTTTGAAATTTTATAACAATAAGAATAATGTAATCTTCTGAAACCAGCTGAGATAATAAGTGATCGATAAAGTGATTTAGATTAAAAGTGGGTAACTGAATAATAGAGCTGTTCCACATATTGCATGCTCCTTTCATTTGCAGTATTTTAAGAAGTATGCAGGGTCATTTTTAACATCTCCTAAGCCCAAGGCACTTCAAATTGTTATGCTTCTAACTCAGCCCCCCCCCCCCCCCCCCACACACACACTCTATTTCTATAGCAATTCAGTTCTTACCTTGCCAGTTTTAGTTCGGGAAAGATTTTCCCATAACTTGTTTTTGCTCTTTGGTGGCTTTCCATTATCCAACACCTTTGTTATACTGTGTGTTAAGGCAAGCCTGCACAAAGGGGCATCTGCCAAGGGAGTACCAAGAACACAGGCTTTTTTTGGGGTTCTAATGACATTCTTTGATACAGGAAAGTGTCAGCCCCAACACACGTGGAACAACACATGGCGATGAGCCTGGAACATCTCGTTTATTACCATGAAGATGGCAATGACCTTCTGTTTCAGATTGTGATGGAGGATAAAATGTGGGTCCACCATTTCACGCCCGAAATGAAGACCGCATCTGTGAAGTGGAAACATTTGTTATCACCTGTCCAAATGACGTACTAAATACAGTTTTTCCATGGAGGTGATGATGCCTTGCTAGCCAAGGATCCATCCCAAGGAAGGGGGAGCAGGAAGGGAGGGGACCCTCTGATCCCCCCCCCCAAATTTAAAATTTTGTTAACAAAAGAATAATAACGAAGCCTTCTTGTGAAAAATTTAGCCTTTTTCATCTTTTCGTCCTCCCCCCTCCCCCCAAAATGTTTTCCTGGGTACAGCCCCGGTTGAAAACAATATGTTGGTATTTTTTAGAGCATGGTAATACCTTTAAATTAATAATTTTTGATTCTATTAATTATTTTCCAATTAAAGTTTTTTTAAATGATACTAATAATTTTAATAAGGAATAAATGACAGATGTAATAAGATCAAAAGGGTTTCTAAGTAGCAAAGGAATCCTTAAGATTTTATCCCCGGGCCCTGGCATGGCTCTCTGCGTACAATATGCAACTTGAATTCTTGAAATCCAATTGTTAGCGAATGTAGGTAGGTACATTTTTATATTTTGAAGTAGTGCACTTCTTCCCCATTTGGACAACGGTGCATCTTCATAATAGCTAGGCTTTTTGGTATCAGATACATCTGGGCATGAAAGGTTTCATCAAAGCATAGAGGGTTGTTATAGCCTAGTGATATTTCTTTAAACTTGCGATGAAAAGTGCTAACCTTTTGATAAAATGTACATGAATTTTCAATATTTCTATAGAATATTTAGTTTTATTAGAATTCCTTATTTCTAAATTGCGCCTGGTAGAAAACGATAAAGTTGGCATAATTATCTTCTACTGTGAATTAATTGGCTCTGTAAGTAGTCTCATCCAGCAGTACGTAGCCACTCAACCAATACATGACTTGGACCCGTTGGACAATTAAAACAAAATGTTGGCTATAGGGAGCACTTTGTCTACATATGTGTATTTGCGTAAATGTCTATCTTACATATTTTTAGAAAGTGATTGTATCAACCTTTCAAGTATATTAGACAAGTTGGAGTGTTTAGGCTGATTATTTTACCAACTATGCAAAAAATTCCAGAGCTGGGGGTCGAACCCAGGACTACCGCTTAACGTGCGGGTGCTCTACCACTGAGCTACTCTGGGACGATTCCCAGATGAAATTTCTCGCTTTACAACCGTTGGCATTTATCATCTTCCTCTGCAAACCACAGATAGAACAGATGAAACAATAATTTGCGACAGCTCCATTACGCTGTAGAATTTATACATATTTTTAGAAAGTGATTGTATCAACCTTTCAAGTATATTAGACAAGTTGGAGTGTTTAGGCTGATTATTTTACCAACTATGCGAAAAATTCCAGAGCTTGGGGTCGAACCTAGGACTACCGCTTAACGTGCGGGTGCTCTACCACTGAGCTACTCTGGGACGATTCCCAGATGAAAGGTTTCAGTAGATGGTTTGCAGAGGAAGATGATAAATGCCAACGGTTCTAAAGCGAGAAATTTCATCTGGGAATCGTCCTAGAGTAGCTCAGTGGTAGAGCACTTGCACGTTAAGCGGTAGTCCTGGGTTCAACCCCCAGCTCTGGAATTTTTTGCATAGTTGGTAAAATAATCAGCCTAAACACTCCATCTTGTCTAATGTCTATCTTACTTTACGGATACTTATTTTCTTCATTCTTTTATTCCTTATTGTACTATTTTGTTCATTTATTAAATAATATAAATTGTTCTTATATTATATTCAGTTTGGTTTTTGGAAGAAACTGAAAACTTAAAAAATGAGTTCTTTTAATAAAATAAACAATATAGATTTATAGGGATTTTACACATGAATTTAAAAATGCCGTTGATAAAAGCTCTAGAAAAACTAGCAAATAGGAATACATATTTTAAAACTTTTCCTCATCGCTATTATGCTTGCAAAATAACAAAAACCTTATCAAAGACATACAGGTTCAGGTACATGAAGAACTGCCAGTCGCAATTGTAAGGGGGGCTCCATTTTTTTTTATCTTCTTACTGGCTCAACATGACTAGAAAGTGAGCAGAAAACCGTCCACAACGATCTTTCTTTAATGGAAGATGCTGCCACGATGTAAACTTATTAAATGAAGTATTTGTTAGCGATTTTACTAGCGAATGAAGTATTTGTTAGCAAAAGAATGAATTAACGACTTTTTAAAATATTTTTATGCTTACTGTACTTCTAAATACCATCAGTAGATAAAAGATTTTACAGCACTTCTGAAAGTCTGAAATAGTACTCAAAGGCAATTATTTTGGCAACAATCATAGAAAAGTTAATCTACACTTAGACATTATTTTTTTTAAACATATTTTTAAAAAAGGGCCCCACCAGTGGCATAGCATTAGCGCTTTGAACTGGGAGACAGAAGGTGCCTGGTTCGAAAAAGTTGCATCCTTCGGCCTAACCTTTCAGACTTTCCCAAGGTTTTCTCAGAAACTTCGAGTAAATGTGGGTTAGGATCCCTTAGGAAGTCTCCCGTTAGGCCTAGATGCCTCAAGCCTTTTTTACATTTTTGAAAAAAGAAATCTGCCATTTACAAGATATTTGAGTTATCTGTATTTTTTTTTTTCAGGTGACCCTTTTATAAAATGAATAAACTACATCCCATTCAAATATATCCAATACAACATTTCAATATTCTGCAAAAAAAGGCAAACAAACTTTGCTCTTTAATAGTATGAAAGTAATGCATTCTAAATTTATATTTTTTTTATGCTAAGAATTTAATTTTTTGTACTGGCATGATTTTTATGTTTTAACAATAAATGTTTAATTAAAAGTACCCGAAACAAAAATTGAACACTTCAATTACTACAACTTCTCAATAACTAGCTCTAACTACACATACAATATTTTATGATATTTTTAAATTATAAAGCATGACGGAAAAAGTAAAACTTTTTAATTTTGCTCATTTTATTAAAATAAATAAATAATTGTTTTATCTAAACATTATTTACTGTGATAAAAAAAGACACCATAAATAAATATACAAGTGTATACATTATTTCTTTTTTCAAATTAAAAATCAAATATTAAATAATCATCTCTTTCTTTGGGAATTCGTAAACAGACAAGCAGCAAAAAGAACTGCTTTCGAAGAAGATCAGAGAGAAAAAAATTTCCTTCTCTCTCCCCCCACAGTCATAGAAATGTCAAAACGTCCCCCCAGTAACAAACCTTTTATCCTTCATGTCACTTTGCACGAGTCCATTTCACTCAGCACAGGTCGCTCATTTCCTATCTGAGCGGGGATTTTTTGCAAATGTCGCCTTAACTCAGGAAAGCAAGCTACTTCAAGGGTTAGTGAGAGAATGGTATTCACGAAGCAAAAAACAAGGGTTGCCCTAACATTTAACCCTGACTCCATGTGCAAATTCTAACCCCGCAATTTTGGAGGGTTGACTCAGATTTGTAAACATGGTGGATTCGAGGGTTGTTTTTATAGATTTGTAAAATCCCAAAAATTTGCAGATACTTGAGTATTTTGTGCTTTAACAGACAGAAACTGCTGTGGAAACCACCCATCAAGCTTTTTTTTTTTTTTAATGGGAGGGCACTTGCTTTTCCAGAATTCGCCACAACTACGACCCGAAACACTGGCCATTCTATTATGGGGGCAACCAATGGGCGGCCAGAATTACCCCCTATGAAGGGACAAACAAGTTAACATCCACGTCCAAGCCGGGATTCGAACCTGGACCCAAGGCGTGACAGAATGATTCTTTAGCCACAACACCACCTGGGCGGCCAACCACCCATCAAGCTATAAAAGTAGCCAAAAGTGATCAAAAATCTTAGCACAATATTTTCAAAAACTCTGGAGAATGACTGTACATTTTTTTTTTTTTTTTTTTTTTTTTTGTAGAGACTGCAGGTGCCATCCGTCGGATTTATCTTTTTGCTTTTCCATTCCCTCTTTTTTCCTTGATTGAATGCTTTTTAAAAAAAAATTATTTTTTATGTTGAAAATAAGTAAGTAAATTCTGATCTTTTCTTTTCTCTATTATTCCACAGATGAGGGGCGATTTGGCCAGAGCACTGTGGATCTACTCCAACCCCGCTTTTTCATTTTGGTAATAAGAGACGGGATAAAAATATTTACATTGAAGGGATTAATGATTTAGGTGTAAAGGATGAAAAAAAATCTTGTTCAGGGTTTAAACATTTTTGTCTGATTATGGTGTACTGTTCTTGGGAATAGTGAATTAACAATTTTTCACACAAATGTGAGATAAAAACAATATGCTTCGGTATCACAGAATTTCTTAAAGACATGAATATTCCATGTATAATAAATAGAGTACATATACAATGGTTATTGTTTTAAATATATTTTAGAATACTCAAGTACATATAACATATATACACACACATACATACCTAAATTTGAAGAGAATATAACAGGCATAAAATTCATAATTTTATTTATGGAAAATTTGGCTGTAATTTTGTATCAATTGTTTAATCAGTGTATTTTTTTTACATTAAAGCTAATTTAATTTTTACGTTTTAATATTCAGTTTGCATAAAAACAAAATTAAATATCATGAAGGAAGTGCATGTGGTGGGAGCTGGGTTTGATCTCGCAAACATTAAACCTGGTTCACCTCTTCATACAATCACTATTCTGGCCAATCACAGACAAGCTTTCAAAGCTGGGTGCATTAGTTTGAGATAACTCTAGAGTCGGGTAACCCTGGGTAAAAATAAGCTGGTGAATACAGTTTCTGAGTTGTCTCTGTGACAAACCGGCCACGCAGGTTACCCAGCTCTCGTAGCTATGACGTGTTACTCAGTTTGGTGAATACGGCCCTTAAAATGATGGATTGATTCCCTTGCCACAGACACACCAAAAAAGAAAACGAAAAAAAGCATAGATTAATAAAATTCCAGATAAATGTGGTAGAAAAAAGATCCAATAAGAAAATTTTCTGAAGAATTAACTAAAACTGATAAAAATGTTAGAATGTGCTATAAAGTGTGGTCTAGTAGCACTAGTGCTAAAGCAGATGGAATTGAAACCACTATGAAAAATGTCCCAAAAACGAAAGTGTGAACAAGATTCTGATGAAAGTATATCAGATGTATCCAGTTTAACAAGCTCCAGCCCTACCCTATCCTCATCGTATGCTCAGTCTGAATGTACAACAAGACAACCTTCAATAGCATAATTTATAGTAAAAAGTATCCCAACAGAAAAATCAAAATTGTCATAGTCAGGAATCAGTTAATATCTTTGCAAGTGTTTTCATAAACTAAGTGTGTATGTATATAGAGGCAGAGAAATACAGTCTCTGTATTTTACTTAAAATTTAATAAAAATAACCAAAAAATTTAAACACTGTCTGTTTCTAGTTGACAAATTAAAACTGAGTGGACTCCAGGATTTTTCCACCCCGGACAAAATAGGACAACCCTGAAAGTTTTACTCACATATACTTGAACAAAATATATCAAGATATGTATTAAAAAAAGTATGATTCAAAACAGGGGTGGGGGGAGATAGACTTCCCGTCAAAGCACAGTAAAGATAATAATTGCACAAACGATAAAAAATAACATTGAAGAACGACTTTTTTAAGACATTTTTTAAAAATTAGTAACTCTTAAGTGTTTAGAATTTTTTACCTTTAAGTAGCAATCCTAAAATTAGGGATTCTTTGTGCACTTGACTTAGATTCATCCTGATGTTGCTAGATAGTTTGTGAGGATCCCAGTAAACACAAAGAAAAAAGTTACCCACTCCAGAGTGCTCTAAAATGTGTTCTATTGCACCAAATGAGATATAATTTGAACTATTGGTAAATCATATGATGCACTTGACATTTATTAAATAAAAACTTTTAGTACAAAAATTCTAGTTTCCTTTCCGAGAAAATTCTTTCTGACATACATCACACATATAGGATTTCTCTCCACTATCGGTACGAAGATGTGCATTCAGGTTTTCTTTTCGAGAGAATCCTTTCTGACAAATGTCACACACGAGGCTTTTCACCTCTGTGAGTATGAAGATGTACATTCAAGTGTTCTTTCTGAGAGAATCCTTTCTGACATATGTCATACATATTAGGTTTCTCTCCTGTGTGGGTACGAAGATGTTCGTTTAAGTTTCTTTTCTCACAGAATCCTTTCTGACATATGCCACATACATAAGGTTTCTCTCCTGTGTGGGTACGAAGATGTGCATTCAAGTGTTCTTTCCGAGAGAATCCTTTCTGACATATGTCACACATATTAGGTTTCTCTCCTGTATGGGTACGAAGATGTGCATTCAAGTTTTCTTTCCGAGAGAATCCTTTCTGGCATATGTCACACACATTAGGTTTCTCTCCTGTGTGGGTACGAAGATGTGCATTCAAGTGCTGTTTCTGAGAGAATCCTTTCTGGCATATGTCACACACATTAGGTTTCTCTCCTGTGTGGGTACGAAGATGTGCATTCAACTGCTGTTTCTGAGAGAATCCATTCTGACATTTGTCGCACATATAAGGTTTCTCTCCGGTGTGTCTACGAAGATGTGCATTCAAGTGTTCTTTCTGAGAGAATCCTTTCTGACATATGTCACACACATTAGGTTTCTCTCCTGTGTGGGCACGAAGATGTGCCTTCAAATGCTGTTTCTGAGAGAATCCCTTCTGACATATTTCGCACACATAAGGTTTCTCTCCTGTGTGGGTACGAAGATGTGCATTCAAATGCTGTTTCTGAGAGAATCCTTTCTGACATATATCACACACATAAGGTTTCTCTTTTGTGTGAGTAAGAAGATGTTTGTTAAAGTTAGTTTTCAAAGAGAATCCTTTCTGACATACGTCACACACGTAAGGTTTCTCTCCCGTGTGTGTACGAAGATGTTCGTTCAAGGTTTTTTTCAAAGAGAATCCTTTCTGACATATGTCACAGACATGAGGTTTCTCTCTTGAGTGGGTACGAAGATGTCCATTCAAGGTTTCTTTCCGATAGAATCCTTTCTGACATTCGTCGCACACATACGGTTTCTCACCTGTGTGGGTGCGAAGATGTTTTTTTAAGGTTCCTCTCTCAGAGAATACTTTCTGACATATGCCACATACATAAGGTTTCTCTCCTGTGTGGGTACGAAGATGTGCATTCAAGTGTTCTTTCCGAGAGAATCCTTTCTGACATATGTCACACATATTAGGTTTCTCTCCTGTGTGGGTATGAAGATGTGCAATCAACTGCTGTTTCTGAGAGAATCCTTTCTGGCATATGTCACACACATTAGGTTTCTCTCCTGTGTGGGTACGAAGATGTGCATTCAACTGCTGTTTCTGAGAGAATCCATTCTGACATTTGTCGCACATATAAGGTTTCTCTCCAGTGTGTGTACGAAGATGTGCATTCAAGTGTTCTTTCTGAGAGAATCCTTTCTGACATTTGTCACACACATTAGGTTTCTCTCCTGTGTGGGCACGAAGATGTGCCTTCAATTGCTGTTTCTGAGAGAATCCCTTCTGACATATTTCGCACACATAAGGTTTCTCTCCTGTGTGGGTACTAAGATGTGCATTCAAATGCTGTTTCTGAGAGAATCCTTTCTGACATATATCACACACATAAGGTTTCTCTTTTGTGTGAGTAAGAAGATGCTTGTTAAAGTTACTTTTCAAAGAGAATCCTTTCTGACATACGTCACACACGTAAGGTTTCTCTCCTGTGTGTGTACGAAGATGTTCGTTCAAGGTTTTTTTCAAAGAGAATCCTTTCTGACATACGTCACACACGTAAGGTTTCTCTCCTGTGTGTGTACGAAGATGTCCATTCAAGGTTTCTTTCTGATAGAATCCTTTCTGACATTTGTCGCACACATACGGTTTCTCACCTGTGTGGGTGCGAAGATGTTTGTTTAAGGTTCCTCTCTGAGAGAATACTTTCTGACATACGTCACACACATAAGATTTCTCTCCAGAGTGAGAACGAAGATGTACATTCAGGTGTTTTTTCTGAGAGAAGCCTTTCCCACACATGTCACACACATAAGGTTTCTCCCCTGTGTGGGTAAGAAGATGTGTACTCAGGTGATGCTTTTGAGAGAATCCTTTCCCACATATGTCACATACAAAAGATTTCTCTCGTGCGTGGGTGCAAAGATGTGCATTCAAGTGTTCCTTCTGTTCCTGTGAGAATTTTTCTTCACACATGTCACGTGCGCAGTGTTTCTCTCCTGTCTTCATGCAATGGTGTTTTATGAAGGTGAGCTGTGCAGGTAAGTTTGTCTGGCAGCCAGTGCACTCTAATATTCTCTAACCAGCACTGTCACTAATGTTTGAAAGTGGAAGTTGAGAGACTGTTTCTTGGGAAGAGCCAGTAACACAATTTTTTAGATCGATGGGACAAATAAAAAAATGATTTGGAGAAAGACAATAAACCAGGTAAGTAGAAAAGGACAATATTCTTCTCCGATTATTTTCTAAGTATGTGTGAAAGCAATCAATTAACTAATGCTTCTTTAAACAGGAGACACAGGTATTTAATTCAGTATATCAGTGAATTAAAGTCACTGATATGCTGCTTCTCAGGTGTTCTTTTACAATAACATCTGAGAAATGTTGAATGATTAAGAGTTGGACAATAAATTAAAATTTTCTCATAGTTGATGTATTTATTTTTTAAGTATCGCTTTTTGTTTTAAAGAAAATTCTAGGTCTTCACAATGTACGGTTTTCCCTCCTTGTACACAATGTCTGAAAATATCTTACCGTGCGAAATATCATCAATGATTGAGATTTTCAAAACTAACTCGTCTGGTTTTATTTGTCTGTTTCTGATCCGTGGTCAAGTCTTACAGCTTCACACTGCATAGTATACAAAAACACGAAGCACAAACCTTCTCTTGAAAAGAAGAAATTATAAATGCACTGGAAATCTGTAAGATAATGAATGAAGCAGAATTAAGAAAAAATAATTACAAGCAAAAGAAATTTTACTACAAGTATAAAGCTCTTTGAAATTTTATAACAATAAGAATAATGTAATCTTCTGAAACCAGCTGAGATAATAAGTGATCGATAAAGTGATTTAGATTAAAAGTGGGTAACTGAATAATAGAGATGTTCCACATATTGCATGCTCCTTTCATTTGCAGTATTTTAAGAAGTATGCAGGGTCATTTTTAACATCTCCAGAGCCCAGGGCACTTCAAATTGTTATGCTTCTAACTCACCCCCCCCCCCACATACACACTATTTCCATAGCAATTCAGTTCTTACCTTGCCAGTTTTGGTTCGGGAAAGATTTTCCCGTTACTTGTTTTTGCTCTTTGGAGAGTCTTTCCATTATCCAACACTTTTGTTATACTGCATTAAGGCAAGCCTACACAAAGGGGCATATGCCAAGGGTGTACTAAGAACACAGGACTTTTTTAGGGGTTCTAATGACATTCTTTGATACAGGAAAGTGTCAGCCCCCACACGTGGAACAACGCATGGCAATGAGCCTGGAACATCTTGTACATTACCATGAAGCTGGCAATGACCTTCTGTTTCAGATTGTGATGGAGGATAAAATGCGGGTCCACCATTTCACACCTGGAAGACGGCATCTGTGAATTGGAAACATTTATCATCACCTGTCGAAATGAAGTTCATTCTCACAGACCCAGATAATATAGACGATCACTGTTCGCAGAAAATTTTCAAACTTTTCAGACAGCTTTGATATTTTTTTAACAAATTTCTTTTTTCTTAAATTTAAAAAAAAATTTGTCCAAATAAACTTATGAAAATGTAATAATATGACTATAAAAAAACTGTAAATAAATCATATTTATTATGTTTGATATTATAAAAAAAATGATCATGAATATTAAGTTTAGTTTAAAAGTAGTATACTATTTTAAAATAATATGTTTAGCTGTTGGTAGCGATATAGGACTTGGAAGGCACACATACGTTTTTTGGCAGAAAAATTTTCAGAAAATATTCGAGCTCACAGACAGTTTTGAATTTTATCTAGGTCTGCCTTCGTAAATCTGGCGTTCTGATGTTGGATGGCGGCAATGCAAACCACACTCGGCGATGGCAATGCAAAACCATATTGCAACTCTTAGTTGAGATGATGATAGTTTATTATGGCTACCTCGTTATAGTTTATTATGGTTTGTTATTGAAGGGGAGAGGGGATTATATACATCTTATGATTGATTTAATGATCACTAAAATAAAAATTACATGGAAATAATTACAAAACTAGTAGTTATAAGTAATAGGTTTAAAAACATTTTTTTTATTTACGGTAAATTTAAACTTCTATGAATGTTTCAGATTGATGAACAAAATATTTCTATTAAAAAAAAATCAGTAATACTAATTTTTTTATAATAAAATTTCCCTTTAACAAATTTTTCAGAATTACAAATTTGATTTTCAGTCTCCTGAGATTGAGATTTGTAATTCAGATTTTACTGTGTGTATATATTTAGTGTAGTTGAATTTCTCTCCTTTTTTTCAAATTGTCAAATACACTGCTCCTTGTTATTATTCGTATTTACAATTTTATTCCAACAGTTATATTTATAGGCTATATTCAATCAAGTATTTTATTCAACATGTATCATATAACTTCTTTTCATAATTATATTTTTGGAAGATTTATGAAATTAAAAAGTTGTAAAGTGTTCCTAAGTTTCTCGTTTTTCTTTTTTTTCTTTCTTTTTTTTTTTTTTTTTTACTTTATACTTAATATATATGTGCGTGTGTGTGTGTGAATATCCTTACCCACCAATACAAGCTTTTTTTAAACAATAGTGTTAATTCAAAAATAAACCCATCAAACAATAGTGTTAATTCAAAACCCAGGTAAATACCCATTTTGGGTATATACCCAGGTATTTACCCTTGAAAATAAATACCTGGGTATTTACATCACTGGTTGGGAATTTGACACATAATTTTTTTATCATCCTCAATTTAATTTCCTCAAATATCAGTAATTACGTTTGATAAATACGTAGTTGCAAATTATTAACAATTACTATTCCAGAGTTTGTCGCCAGCTGTACAGTTATTGCTCTTCTCGATGTTTTTAATTGTTTTGCAGGCTTGCAAGTTATTAATTTTCTTCCTTTTTTTTCTGAACGATTTACTCAGTTTAATCGGCTTTCTTATTATGCGTTATTCAAAATTATGACAGATGTTTACTAACCACGTATAATTACGGATGATAAAGTATTCTAGCAAAACGACATTTTGCAATTATGAAATTATGTGGAATTTCCAATAATTGATCTGAAAATCAAGCGATTTGCAACATTTTGCGAATTCAGCACTTGATATATATATTATGTTTTTGTCAAAATTAAGCATAATAGTGACATTTTGCTTTAGCGGTATAGCTGGGGTTATTTGAGCCGGATGCGGTTCTTTTGTTTTCTGCCAGCCGTTTATCTGTTTTATCTTGCCGCCTCTCTCTTATTACACCACTCTTTTGCTTATTAAAAAAGGAGCAATTTCCGAATTTTTTTAATTCAGACTATTGACAAGATTCGGTATTCAAAATATTCAAATGATATTTCTGAAATTTTGAAAATTTTCAATCTTTTACTAAATGAAGAAAAAAAAATTGCAAAAGCAAAAGTAAGCTAATTCTGGGAAAGTATGTCATTAGAAAACAAATTGTCAATAAGCTAACAGTTAGGTATTCTTTGAATAAACTATTATCAATTGAGGTGTATTTTTGTTTTCAAAAACTTTTTTAAAAAATTAGAAATTTCTGGATTATTTATTTTTTAATTGTTTGAATACTTTCTGTAACAGGATGTCATTTATTTTAATCAGCCAATTAAAATACTTGTTGGTTAAAATAAAGTATGTAACTTATACAATTTTAATTTAACACACTTTTTTTACTTTAAAAATTAAAGTTCAAAAAGAAAATTTAGTGCTTTTAAAGAGCCTTTTTAAGTGTGTCACAAAAATTTTTAAAAAGAGCCTTTTTTAAAAAGTAAATTGTGTTTATGTGAAAGAGAAAGAACGAATACATTTCAGTAACTTGATTTTAAATAGTGTTATACATCCAACAGTTGGATACAATACAAAATTTGTATGATTCTGCCATTTATTCCAGTAATATTTCAGTACTCTGAGTCAAATTTTTCTAATTTCAATAATTATCAATTAATGGAAGAGTTTAATTGTTTGTTATACTTCTTAATTTGGTCTAATAAGAGTTTATCAAAGTTGCTGAACAGAAATTTTTGCTTGGTACTCATTCAATAATTTTTTCCAACAAAAGAATTTAAATTCTGAATTATTTTATTACTTTTGATAACTTTTATACATCTAGCACTACAGGAATTTTAATTTTTATTATATGCTAAACACATCTACCTTAATCCACAAGCAATGAAAGTCCTTTGTTGTTTTAACCCTCTGAGCGTCTTGGAAATGGGCAAATAATGTAAAGTTGTTTTCACTGCAAAATTTTCATGCAGCTGTAAAATTATTTAAAAAATAAAATTTTGATAGGAAGATTTGTAATTATTAAAAAGTTAACTCCTAAAATACCCATAAGCTTTAATATCGAAATATATTTTATGATGCCTTGGTGTTATAAATAATTTAAATTATAGATGCATTGCAGTAAAAACTGGAATGAAGTGAACGGGATTTTACGTCTCAGCCGCTTGGAGGGTTAAAGTTCGTACCAATAAAGGTGCAATATCGAATATGAATGTGACCAAGTGCAAAAACTTGTGGCACAGTGATGGTGTGATAAAATTGAGGAGCCAGATGTAACAGTCCCAAAAGAAATTACTCCAAATTTTCTCCAAAGGAGAAAAGGAACTAAGGTATGCTTAAAAAAAAAAAAAAAAAAAAAAAAAAAAAAGCGAACAATGCATTGTAAGTCAGAACACACATTACAACCCTACATGTTAAAGTTTTGCCGATAAGCCCTAGTCATTTTGAGATTGTTTCAAACCAGTTTCTATATTATGCTATCTACCTGTAATGTCTCATGGAACTCAAAAGAGCCCTTTTTTTTAAAAAAAATTTCCTTAATTAATTCAGGCTTAATCTTTTTTTTTTTTTCTGGAGTTAACACTATTTAAGAACAACAGTGATTAAAAATTGTCGATTTGGACTATATTCCGTATCCGGTGCTGTTTACTTGCTTCATTTGGTGATCGTTCTGGCGACTTCATGGGCAATGCACAGTGGGAGTGAAGTACCCTGCCGGTGATAGTTTTGACTGGCAACCATAAAGAAACGTGCATCGTCAGTTTGGGAATTTAAAATTGTTTATGTTATGGATGGAAGGGAATGAAATGTGTTATATTACGGTGTGAATATAAAGCTAAATAAAAGAAAGGATGTTGGTTTTACGTTATCAGCCAGTGTGTGTGTTTGTTAGAAATATAGTGTCAATATAAAACTAAATAAAAGAAAGCATGCTGGTTTTAACGTTTAAGCCGGTGGTGTTAGGGACATTTCT